>JAQBSW010007923.1:0-37418 GCA_029291075.1 Eudiplozoon nipponicum
GGCTCCAATAGCGAATTTAGAAGCATCTGTCGTGAGTAGAAATGGCTTTTCGAAATCTGGATGCGTTAGCATTGTGGCATTTGCTAACGAGTTGATGGCAAGTCGAAGTAATTCCTCGTCTTCGGATGACCAAGCAATGATAGAATTCTTGCTAAGTCCTTTTCGGTTCCGCAGGTGCCTGCACAAAGGATAAAGTTGTTTTGAAAGGCCTGGAAGGAACTTGCGATAATAGTTTAGTACTCCCAGGATTTTCTGCAAATCGCTCAAAGTCCTTGGTGACTTGATATTCTTGATTGAATTCGTCTTTGACGGCAACGGTTGAATACCTTGGGCCGTGATACGATGCCATAAGAAGTCGACGGATGAAGTTGCAATCTGCGTCTTGTCACAGTTGATCTTGAGTCCGTGGTTGGATAAGCGTGAGAGGACATTTCGTAGATGTTTCGCATGAGATTCTAGATCTGGACTGAATACCATAATGTCATCTAGATATGACATACAATAAGCAGAGTCGTCGCGAAGTATGTTGTCTATGAATCTTTGAAATGTCTGAGTAGCACACTTGAGTCCGAAAGGCATGTAAAGATATTCAAAAAGGCCAAATGGAGTGATGACTGCAGTTTTCTTGATATCCTCTGGTGCTACCGGTTTGTGATGGTACGCTTGTCTGAGGTCAATCACTGAGAAGAAATTGCTGCCGTTGAGTTTTTCAAGTAAAGTGTTGATATTTGGAATAGGATATGCATCAGATTTTGTCACTGAATTTAGCTTACGGTAGTCTCCACAGGCTCTGTACGATCTGTTTGATTTTGAGACTAAGTGCAGTGGTGACGCCCATGAACTTTTTGATGGTCTGATGATTCCCTCTTCCAAAAGCCTTGAGAATTCTTCTTGGGCAGCTTTCAGCTTAGCAGGAGCCAGTGGTCGCCTCTTGAGTGCAATAGGTTGTCCTTCTGTGACGATATGATGCATCGTGTTGGAGACTTGTAGATCGGATTTGTTAAGATCGAAAAGCGATTTGTATTTTCGAAGAGCTGCTGATATCTCTGCTGAATGATGCACTGGGGTTGTTTGAATGACCCGTAACTCCAACGCTCGGAGGCAAGTGTCCAAAAGCTTTGTTCAAGTCCGGTGGAGGGGTCGATGAACTTTTGATTGGTAAGATCAACAATGAGCCGAAATTTTAGAAGGAAATCAAGGCCTATTATATTATGTGAGACCTTGGCAATGATGAAGTTGTGGGAAAATTCACGTCGTAGACCCATGTTGAGTGTGCGGTATTGGCAGCCATAAGTTGGTATGGGCTCGCCTGTAGCTGTTGCAAGAAGAACGCCTAGCGTCATCTCGGACATTGAATCACCTTTGAGAACTGAGACTGCCGCACCTGTGTCTACGATGAACTCTTCGCCAGCTTTGAAATCAAGAAGGTGAAGAAGTTCGTTTGGCTGTTTGGCCGGGTCATGCAAACAAGTAGGCTGGTGATAGCGACCGGCAGTGTCTGTTTGGTTCTCTATGTGAAAAATTCGGCGTGGACGAAAAGAGTCGACAGGGATGTCGGATTGTACTTGGCTTCTTCCCTGTCGCGCCGTTGATGCCGTTGATGTGCAGAAAGTACGGTCTTCTACTTCCTGCGCCAGGCGTTTCCCGATACTGATGCACTCTTGTGCCTGCGGTCTGTTGTCCTCTCCGTCAGCTGTGGAAATTGACACTCATTCGGAAATTCTTCGGAACGACAAAGACAAACTTGGCAAGTATAAAAAATCTTTTGGTGGTTATAACACCAGTTCTTTGGGGCATATTTATTAAATGATTGCGGAGATCTCGATCGCCCCCTACCATTATAATTTGACTTGGAAACGAATTTTGGTCGAGCATTCACATGATTTATCTCCGATTTGGTAATGGCCAATCCTTCTAGAACTTTGGCCATGTTCGCCACTGTTCTCTCTAAGGAGGAGATTCTATCATCTTGCGGGTGTGAAGAAAAGGATGATGGATTCACTTTGGGTTCCAAAACCCTATATTCTAACTCACATCTCTCAGGTAAGTCATCTATAGAGAGAGTGTTGGGGAGCTGTCTGGCAAAGAGTTTTAATGTTTGGGGAAGATTGTTAATAAAACAACCTTAGCCTCATGGTCAGAAATGTTGGTTTTATAACAACTTTTCCGTAATTCCCTTAGTATTTCTATGGGGCCAAGATTTGGCATATCTAACTGCGCATATTTGTTTATTATCTGCTCAGTTTCAGTGGGTCCAAGCAAGGATTCTACCTCGTTTTGTAGGCCCAAAATGTGATTAGGTAGCTTCCTAATGGCCTCAAGCTTAGGATAAATCCGTCGCTGCAATTCAGAAGGTAGTTTAGCAAAAACCTTTGACAGTTTTTTGATGACTGTCATAATCAGGAAACGGGGAGAAAGCGGAGTCTACGCGCATAAAGAATAGATTCACTATCTCCATCCCAAACAGGAACATCAATATCTAAAATTGGACCTGACATTTTAACAATCTTACGGGATCTTAAAAGCATAAATTTATAAGCAGTATGAAAATGTATATATAAATGTATAAATATATAACGAAACGCTTACCCACAAACAGCTTCCACTGTTGCTTGATATTGTCCAGTACAAAAGAAAAAAAACGAACAGAGGCCCCGATGGCCTTTGATGACAATGTATTATTATTTCAACACAGAACAGCGTCACCCCTTCCAAAAATTGAAATTGTCCTGTAGGGAAGACGAACAGAGGCCCCGTTGGCCTTTAGTGCCAATGAATTATTATTTTCAACAGCAAGAATAACACACTGCTTCCAAAATTTGAAATTTTCCTTTAGGGAAGACGAACAGAGGCCCCGTTGGCCTTTGAGTGCCAATGAATTATTATTTTCAACAGCAAGAACAACACACTCCTTCCAAAAATTGAAATTGTCCTGTAGGGAAGACGAACAGAGGCCCCGTTGGCCTTTAGTGCCAATGAATTATTATTTTCAACAGCAAGAATAACACACTGCTTCCAAAATTTGAAATTTTCCTTTAGGGAAGAAGAACACCACAAATTCACGAATATATACACAATAAAAATTCCCAGAAAAAAAACCAGGATCAGGGTAAAGAAAACGCAAATGTTAGTCGATTTATCCCAAACAAATGAAGAAGAAAGTCAATTTATTTATACCCAAAAAAAATCAGAAAAAAAATCAATATCCTGGCGCGGTCGCCAATTTTGTAAACGCCCCGGCTTCAAGTAAATGCCGTACGACGTTACAAACTCGCATAAGGTGCTCTGAATAGAGATTAGTTACTGATATGGGGGCCCTTAAGAGGGCCGGGTAATGCGTTCTCTTGAAGTCTTCAGCGTTGAAGATGTCCTAGAGCCTTGGGTGGACTCTGGTTGATTTGTTGCTCCTGTGGTTGAGCTGTGATCGCGTTGTGGATGGTGTCCTGCAGGTCCTGCACTCAATTGGCTCGTCTCTCCGGTATCCCACATCAAGATGAGTAGGTATTGACAGCCGACAGAGCGCACACGTATTGACAGCCGACAGAACGCACACGCGTGAAGCAGGTAGAAGGCAAATGCCACAACTGACTTGCATGGTAAATTACCGTGCTTAAATAGCATGCAATATGTGTACTTGCATACTATTGGTTAAACGTGGTTAGACGTGGTTAAACGGCAATTTGTTTTTTTCTCATTGGTGCAACGTAAATAAATTTGAATTTAATTTACGCAATATGTCGGCGATTGATTTGTGTCGTTACAATAGTTACAGCATACCACCGACAGATACAATTTCATTTTATGTGGGTGTTAATATATTACTTTAATAACATAATTGCTAAAATTTGTTTAACATTGTTCTGTTGAATTCGCTTCTGTAAAATGGAAATTTTACTAATCGAATTGATTTTTTTGCATCAGGGAAAATTTATAATTTGAGATATTTTTATTTTTATTATAAACCTGTTAAATATAAAATAGAGACTATAGATATTCGTGGTAAATGCAATACCATGGCGGAGAAGTATCATATAACAGTGTCGGAGAAATTTTTGTTAGCAAGTTCTTATAACGAAAAGGGTATGATAGAATAATTGAAGTTGTAGATATTTCAATTGAAGAGATTAATTCAGTTGCTCTTCCGTCGCAATGGATAAGCAATATAGGCGATCTTGCATTTTGTACAAATTTGAAAATTATTAATTTATCTGGCAATTTTATCGCAAATATAGACCCTCTTATTAATTGTACATCTTTGTACTATATAGATTTAAGTGGAAACCAAGTATGCTAGAAGTAATTTTTTTAAATTTAAGCTGACTCACCTTCCTGGTAGAATGTTTTGGCAGCGTTTAAATATTTTAAAGTTTTTGTTTCTCCATGACAATCATATAAACTCCTTTGATAACGTTTCATCTCTTCAGTTCTCAAGCGTAATGTACTTGACATTGTACGATACACCATTAAGTTTAAAACCGAAATATCGACAAACCATAGTTAACATATTGTCAGATCTGAAGGTTTTGGACCAGCGTATAGTCATGGACAATGAAATTGTAGAAGAGTTTTCGGACCAACCATTTCCAGTTGCTAGTAATAAAAGGAATATTGTAATGCCTATATACAAAATCTGCAGAGATTCAATTTTTAGACAAGTGAGTTAAAGAAATAAATTATATTCAGTGCTTAACAAATTGCGAATATAATTTACTTATTAAGTTTTAAATCACATACGAGCTATTTACTATAATCAGGTTGCGAACTTGATATAAACACCTTACCAATTAAGTATTTACATATGTCAGTATAAACTATTAATTTTATAGTGTGGAAAAAGTAATTCATCCAATAAAACGGTTTCGGCCTTATTGGGAACTCATCATGTACTGGCCAGAAATTGCCGCAGACAGGGCTCGAATCTGGGCGAGTCTGCCGCACTCTACACAAAATTTTCAGTCCTATACTAACTTATGTAACTCGGTTAGTTTTTTCTCTTAGGTGGAGCTCATATGACATTCATTTAGACCCAAAGTTCCAACTAAGCATCCCAAATCTGTCATTACTGAACAGACACCACACTAGATAGGTATGTGGTATTGAAATGAGCATTTATATATTTAAAAGTAAATTGGTGGTGCGGGCGGTGAAAGCATTTACTGTAATCAAGGTTGCGAACTTGATATAAACATCTTACCAATTAAGTACTCACATATGTCAGTATAAACTAAGAATTGTATAGTTTAGAAAGAGCAATTGATCTTGTAGACCGGTTTCGTCCTTCCTGTCTATGACTGAAAATTGTGTATAGTAAACGGCAGGATGGTTCAGTGGTTAGAGAACCAGATTCCTAAGCAGACGTGCCCAGATAAGAGCCCTGTCCGCGGCAAATTCTGGGTAGTACATGATGAGTTCACAATAAGGATGAAACCGGTCTACTGGATGAATTGCCTTTACTGTACTATACAATTATTTGTTTATACTGACATGTAAGTACTTAATTGGTAAGGTATTTATATCAAGTTCGCAACCTTGATTATAGTAAATGTTATCACCGCCCGCGCAACCAATGTTCGTTTACACATATGAGCTATCCAATATATTTAAATGGAGGGAAATATGCGAAGTATCGAAGACTATTAAGGCATACCAATATGCCAAATAAAACAAATAATTGTCATTAACACGCTATATAAAAGCAGCAGTAAATTAGTCGATCGCAGATATTGGTTGCACTATCTTCTCCAAAAAGTACTATGCTATCAATTCAAATGAAAGGTGTCTTTCTAGTATTTCCTGACGCAATAAAGCAAGCGTTTGCACAGTTCTGTGGTACTAATACATCCTTTGAAGTTAATTAACCAGAAGCTCAATGTATTTGGGTGTTCCTTGTATTTGATGGTTTTTTCTGAACTCGGATTTGTTGCTCTACAGTTTTTCTGACAACGTTTGCCAGGAAAAAGGCGAAATATCGAGTGTGTCGGTAATTTTTGTTTTGAAATACATTTTTGCATCCTCAACCTTATCTGTGTGGTTGTCTAGTCTACATTTACTAAGACTAATACAGATTTCTCTATACTTACGACTGGCGCGATGATAATTTTTTATAGAGGCTCTTATCTCATTAACTATGGAGAGTCCAGGTATGCACTTGCTAGATTATTAGGATAATCTCCAAGATAAGAGTGGCCATATTGATCATAAAACCTTGAATCAACATCCTTCTCAACCCTTTTCCTTTGGCTAGCTTGCCTAATGTACTTGGTCATATTTCTTTTAGTTTTTATCCATTGAATCAAAAGTAAATCTAAGTAGGTATAGCTTTACTAATTTAATTTTATTAAATTCTCGTAATTTACTTAGACGAAAGTGAAAACCTTAAAGTAAAGGTCCGAAATTGAAATAACTTAAGCACATAACAAAAAATCGTTCAATACACGTTGTATCAACATAGGATATTTACTGTTATAATGCATAACCAATGTAGGACCAATAAAGTAGGTAAATCAGCTCTCTTTTTCTTGCACCCTCAAAACAAAAGTGAAACCGAAGCTTCAAATTAAATAGTTCCAAACTCAAAACTGATTAATAAAATCAACAATCAAAATCGAAACATTTTTCAGGTAAAATAAAAAGCTTTTCCGTAAAATTATTACATTTTTATACTAAATCATTGTTTTCAAAATCATCAGAAACTTTAATATTCAAAAATTAAAGATTGATTACATTTTAAAATAATAATATATTTTTATTTTACAAAAAAGGCCATCTCGTCCAACAGTTGGAAAGGTTAAGATCCAATTCAAAAGTAGAGATATTTATAGTTAGGTAGAATATTGACTAGCAAAATATTTAACGATAAGACTTAGAAGTAGAGAAAGAAAAGTGCTTTCAGCAACTTCGCGCTAGTTTCCTTGAAGAGAGAAATCTAAATTGACTAGGATAGAATGGACCAGAATAAGGCTTGTGAAGAATCAGGATATCAAAAGCCATGTACAGGATTTTCTGCTTTTATTTGAACGAATTTAAGACCTTGTTAGAAGGCTTGGAAGAACAAGTTTCACATATCGACCGTCAGATTTCTTCGTCGTAATTTTCGAGTTTCCGTTAGTTAATTGATATAAAATGAGTAAATTTCGTAGAAAAAATTATGGCAGAACATTTGACAATTGTAAGAAGTAAACAGAATTAGTAGTTTTGTTGATGACCATTTGTGACGTTTAGAATCTAAAGCTAGGTGCCTAGTTTGGAAACTAGGTGAGAAGAAAATTAACATTCTGAAATATGTGGAGAGTTTAGGGATAAAGAAATTATAAAGAAGGGTATTCCGGATGAAGGAGGAACCAGTTGTGCTTCCAGTAAAAATTTGCGAAAGAAGATTAACCGGGCCCATTTGAAAGTTCCGAGGTAATTTGATCAAAATATAAGAAGTCTGATGATTTTGAAAAATAGATGCTTGACAGAGTCAATCATTTCAGTTTCGAGGGTACAATTTGCGGTTGGGAGAGATTGGATGGAGTCGGAGGTAAGTTTCATCAAACCGGTCTAATTGTGATTTATTGTAAGATCGATTCATCAAAGGTGCGAGTCCAGCGAAGACAGTTTCTGAGCGAATAGAGATGAGGAAGGACTGGACGAGGTTGGATGGCTGAATAATGTTTCTATGTCATCTGCACATTTGAAGTGGTTTTCTGCAACCTGATTTTGTGTGAGTTATAGGTTGAATAGTATAGGACCAAGTAGTGAACTCTGGGGTATCTCGCGATAGGACAAGAGTTTATCTCAAATGATCGCTTCCGACTTTTATATTTTTGTACCGGTTTCGAAGGAAGAAACGGGTGCGTTAAAGGACGCCGCATATACTGTCGCATAATAAGGTTGATTCCATTACCGAGAGCGATACTGAATCGAAAGCCTAGGAGGTACTGAGAAAGTGGAGAGTGCATCCATGATCTTTAAAAGTGGAAAAGTAACAATGGTTATGGATGTTGACAAAGTTGGTGGAGGAAGAGCGCCTATTCAAGAAGCCATGTTGATCATCACGAAGGCAGAAACTATCTCTAGAATTAATGAAAGGTTAGATTGCGTTATATATGATCCGGCTGAAGATTTTCGTGAAAGAAGGGACAAAAGATATTGGGAGGAAATCTTTAAATTGACCAACGATATTTAATTTTGTGGAAGATAGATACCTTCGAGACACCGTTTGATAACATCAGCAGTCAGAATGAATTGGTTCCAACCTACATTGCAATCATACCAATGGAGACTTCATATTAGTCAAATTGGTGTTTACATTTAATTTCATTGATTGCTTGTAAAACTATGGCTGACAGAACGTTGCGCCAATGCATATTCTCACTGTCATCGTTATCGAACATCTCAGCAGATAGAGTGGAAATGGAATAGGAATCTACAACATATCCCAGATAGCCGTCAACAAAGCTAGAGTTGTCCGAACCAGAGAAGTTCATGTTTGCGTTTTGGGCTTATGGGACAGCATGGAGTTTGACGATAGCGAAGTTTTTACGGAAATTGGGAGCTGTCCGAATACTTCTTTCGATGCCGAGTGCTTGTCTGTTGATTTATTGTCTAATATGGTCATCAATAGGTCGGAGTGCGAGAGCACGGGAAAATGACGAGGTGAGTCATCTTTCATTACGCTCAACGTTGTCGCGCGCCTTAAACAAGTTGCTTAACGTGTTCGTCGTGCTTATGGACTGGAACGAGATAGCAGATACTAAGTGGGAAATTAGGACATTATGAACATGGTAAATTCACGAAGAAAGGCTGTCTGGGATGACTAATTTTTCAATAAATGACCACAGTGTCGGTTAAACTCTTCACAATCAGTGAATCGCCTGTATGTTTGTATATTCTCTCTTGGAGTAAAATATTAGAGAGGGATAAGGATACCTGGCAGTAGTCTAGATTAGAAAAGATCTCACGAGCTTACAAGTGGGTAGCTTTTTATTGGAGTGGACGCAGTCGAGTTGGTTGTCTCGGGAAAGAAAGTGCACAGGCTGATTCAGTAAGTTGTTAGTGAAGAGCCGAAGCAACAGATATTTTTCTGACGTTAAATTGTGCTAATTAGCATGGGGTAGTTTAAGGTTTCCCACAACGATGCATTGATCAGACGGTTGAGAAAACAGAGTGGACAGAAGTCGGGCTCCACGAGGATAGTCGATTATTGAGAGATTTGGAGGCGAAAACGCAACGGAGACAGATAAGCTTTGATATTAAATCACAAGCTCAAATGCCAAGAATTCTAGTCTCACTGAGGTAGTCAGGCGTTTAGGAATGAGAGAGAAGCGGATATAAGCAGTTAAGCCACCCTCTCGGCCAACAGCTCAGTTGCTTCGAAAGGAGGAGTAACCATTGATGTGGTGAGGGGACACCACTTGTACCAAATTCTCAAGAAACTCCATGTGGAGCCGGCTTATCCTCCAAAAGGAGTCAGCCGCAGTAAAGTAAAAAAGTTGATGTGGAAAACATCATGACAGTGGGTGGTAGGATACAGCCATGTTTCAACATGAAAGTACATAAAAGAGATCCAGGATAATAAGGTAAGCTCGAGGAGAAAAAGCGTGCTAAAGTCTTACAGCGGCGGTCGGAGCGCGACCGAGGGCTGATAATAGTGTTCGTGCTCTTTTTTATTGCAATGGAGCGTTTATCATCAATTTAGATTTACATTACAGGAGATAATTCATTTTCTCGCTGAACCACGGGGTTCTTACATTTAGACTGTTTCTGGATCACTGCAATGATCATGATGTTGGCTGGACATATGGGTTTCGGACTACCACTGGAAACTCGAAGAGGAGGGCGGCTGGTGGAAGTTGTTACGCGGCGAGGATTGCCGAGACCTCGCGGTATGGCTTGGAATGGTTGGGTGTATTTTGTGAACTCACCGTGTGAGCAAGCTATTAGTGGTAGCCCTTCAAAGAGGATGAGAGGCTCAGCATGATAAGGGCTAAGGATGGAGCGTCACCGAGGTTACCTTAAATTAATGAACGGCGTTTGTTAGGATTGCTTTATTCAGGGTAGGCGGTTCTGAATTCGGATGGGATCGAAATCAGTGGCTGAGAGCTTCATGCTTGCTCAATTGTCCGCTGTTACAATGTGTTAACATGTTTTAATTTGACGTTTCTTGTCGATATCAAAAACGTAACAATATTTGAGTGATTCAATTTCATCTTTAGAGAGTCTTTTGTGAGATGAAAGCACAGAAGCAAGACGCTTGCCAGCAGAGTTATCTTTTAGACGATAAAAGTTATTTCCCAAATGCTCGATAAAATCAGAGGCCAAATAATCTTTCGAAAGTCGAGAGCCGAGGAACCAAATAAATAAAGTGTGCTTGTTGTGAATGCGCAAAACCATCTCTCTCACATCTCTATTAAGAAAGTTATCGGCCAGGCGCGACAGATGTAGCTGCAAGATGGAAATGGAGAGGTTTCCAGGTAATGCTCTAAGCAAACTCGTGACATTCGTCATTTATTGCTGGGAATCAGCAAGTTAGGAAAATAACTTCTGGGTTACGAATGGAGCGGTAAAAGCTGACAGCTGTTACCGGTTCATGGTAGCGTAATTTGGTAAACTTTCTAGGATATTTGAATGTCAGGCGGATAAAATAATAAATCCAAAGAATATGGATATAAATTCCAGGAGCAAGAAGTTTCACAGTTGTGGGATAAGACGAGAAATCTCAAAAATCTAAGACGAAAATAAAACTCCAAACTCAGTTCAAAATGATAGAAATGATATGTGGGAAGTTGATAATCTCCACAACCATCACATTAGATAAAAGTTTAACTATTTTAGTAGAAACAATATATAGAAGATTTAAAATATAACAGTTAAATACTGTTTGTTGCGAAGAGCTAATATATATGCAAGTATGTATTAGGTTATGCGAACCTAGTAACAAATTAGTTCAGTTGTGACCAGAAGGATAAACCAAAGGCAGCATGAACGGAAAGTATAATCTCATGCACATTCGTTTCGTGCTTACTGGCGACTCATCAGTAGGAGCCGGTATTACGCCCTTAACCACTATATATTTGGTAGAAGAATGTGGAATAATAGGACGGTACAATCTCCTAGACGAATGTGTAAACCTGTAATAGTGAAGCTAACATAATCTAAAGTCAACGACAATACAACTTCAATGCTAACTCACACTATATAATATATATACCGAGTCTGTAAAGGATACTAACACTATGGCTATTGTGTTAGTAACTGATACCTTTTTTGAAATCGATGAGTACCGGATACTAACACTATAGTTTCCGAGTCGGTACATGATAACAACCTGATGGATATAAATTTATGCTAAAGTTCACCCAAATTGAGAATTACAACAATTTCCGAACACCTGTTAGGAGATTGTACCGTCCTATTATTCTACATTCTTCTACCAAATATATAGTGGTAAAAGGGCGTAATACCAGCTCCTACTGATGAGTCGCCAGTAAGCACGAAACAATTGTGCATGAGATTATACTTTCCGTTCATGCTGCCTTTGGTTTATCCTTCTGGTCACAACTAAACTAATTTGTTACTAGGTTCGCAAAACCTAATACATACTTTTAGAACATAAGTTTCTTGATGTTATATATTGACGCGTGCTAACGTGAAAGTTTGCTCAGTCATGCTAAAGTACTGCAATAATCTAAATAAAATAGATTATGAGGATCACATAGTTTTGCTAATTTACCACAGAGCAGTTTAAAAGAAATCTTCGCAGAAGACACGTGTCTGGTTGTCAGTTTGTCGTAAATTTTATATATCTAAGAAAAATAAAATATTTTATTGCCAGCTTCCTTATATGTAAAGATTTGATCCCAGATAATCCTGACCTTATCTATGTTCCATGTTTCTTCTTTATCGGACTCAGACATACCCGTCCACTGATTCTGGTAAAATATTCGTATACATTAGCGTTACTTTCTAAGCCATAATGATGGCACAGATACAAGCACCAGCATAAAAGAATATATTCTGGGATATACACGATTAATGTATTTCACACTTTTATTTAGAGAGATTCTATCATATCTTTTAAGAAAATATTCGAGCTTGATATAAACATCAATTTTATTGCATCTAACCATTTGAACATCATAGAATGCGACTGGTTTTGTAAAGTTGAATTTGTGTTAGTATCCAGCTCTAAAATTGGATTTAAATAATTGTTATCATCACCCGCGAAATTAACGATTTCTTAATTTTATAGCTTCCAACATGTTTATCAACCCTTTTAAATTGGATCAAAAATTTTGTCTTCATATCCCGATATAAAATCTTACAATCGATAACAAATTTATGATTCTGATTATTTACACGATAATGTAACGCAGTCATACGGCTTACTTTCGGACCATTACACATTAAATTACCAAACAACTCAAATTCAAACATAAATACTCTACCTGTATTATCTAACGGTATAATCAGTTTATCTTTTTATTTGTACTCGTAGTAATCATTCAGTTGTTTTTAGCCCAGCTATGGGCTATTTTTAAACATAGTAAAAAACTTTCCGGCTTTTTATGGATTGTCAGTGGCGAAGATTGTGCTTCATTTGCTTTCATAAACCATCTCTATTATTTGCTAATGCTAATATGACGGCAGTTAACGATTTAGTCAATTTTAATTTTTCAGTTACCTAATCTTTTATGCAACACTTTTGATAGCGTATCGGCTTAAGTGCACTTCTGAAATGGATAGAGTAGCAAGGTAGGCACAAATGCAGCATATTCATCACTTCCTATATTAAAATAACAATCTTATTAAAAAAATCCGCCTATTTTTCCATAAAGCTTGCAGTTAGTTCGGGAACACTTGACAGGTGCATTATCATACGTGTTTTTTTGATATTAACTGTAGGATTTTTCCATCTATGAACAATTTTTGTACTCCAGTTATTTGAAGTAAAGAACGAACTCATATCTGTACGGATAAGCCACTTACTTCTCTAAATGAGCATGGTCTAAATCTTACGAACCTGTTGGTGGTACTACTATTAATTCGATATGGCGTGGTTATAGAATATATTTATATATATGTCATTTTGCAATTAATAAGTCTATCAAAATCACCTGAACTCATATTAAAATCTTCGTAATCCAAAATAAATTGGAAGGTATTGCAAGATGAACATTGTTAAGTATGAAAGAGAACGGTGGTCTGTAGACCAACGTTGAAATCAGTGTGTTATTTTGCACTGACAAAGTCAGTCACAATATTATATTTCTTGTTATGTTACGGTTATGCATGAAACACAGATTAAAAATTGATCATAGCTTCCAACCGCATTTTTTAATGACTTGTGTCTACGGAAAATTGAGTAGTCGAACATTTCGTATTAATAATAATAATACATTTATTTGGCATCAAAGGCCAACAGGCCCGAGCATTAAAATAACAAATCAAAGGTAGGATATGTGGAGGTGAATGAAATTGTGACTAGCAAAGTATTTAATAGCAGGGGGGAGGAGTTGAGGAAGAGAAATGTTATCATCAACTTCATGACAATTTAATCTGGTGAAAGTAAAACGAAATTCCATTTGACTAGACAAGATCAATTGGAGTTCAGTCCATGAAGTGTCCGAGCGTTAATGCGGAATAGGCTGGGTCCGGACAGAAGAGTTTGAGTGTGAGATCTAAAATGATGGCGGGCCGGAAGCAGATGTCGACTGACGGTGTCCTTTGTCGTGGATATTAAATGTCTTTATGAAACCATTTTTCCAAATTATGACTTCAATTATGTTGTTCATTATGAAATTGCACAACAAGAAGTTTTTGCCTTGTGTACTTCTAAATGATCGCATAAAATTTTATATATATATATATATATATATATATATATATATATATATATATATATATATTGTCAACCTGAGTGGTCTTTCCTGGTGATTTAGACGACTTTGTTTCCCCCGAAGTTCTTTTGTTTCCTTTTACAACCATTCTTCTCTTTTCCACATTACTGATGACATTATAATGTTATGTTACCGCAGACATCGGTTTTAGAGGTCCTCTAGTACAGGCGTTGAGCATTGCTTATTTTTTAGCATCGACTCCCGTTAAAGTCGTCAATCCCACTTTTCTGTCATCTACCATTGTGCTTCTTTTAATGTTATGGTTTGCTATTCAGCACATCTATGCTGGTGTTAACTTTGTGAGAATATTTTGTCTCGTACAATGGACACCTGTTTAAATGCATGCAATTCCTTGTTTTTATTAATCTCCTCAATTGCATTGGTTAATGATCTTTTTGTTTGCTTGATAGCAGCTGGCCTGGGGCAGTTTGACTTCTCTCCAACTCTTTAAGACTATACTATATCAGCCGCCACGGAATCCTCTATGACTGTATTTAACTGAAGTACATCAATCTAGTCTGTGCCATTATTTAAGTTTATCATTTTCAGTTCGCTGTGCCTAAAAGACTGGGCTGCCAATTCACCAGGCAATACATTTAATATTTTCTCAAATGATTTAGTTGCCGCATTTAGGTTATTCTTCTTCGTAATGAAGTCCACAAAATCTATCCCCGCTTGGACGTCAATTTTTTATTTATCAACATTTACATTAAGTGCAAAATCTAATGTTCTGGTTTGTAAGCACATATCTTTCATGCGCATTTCAGACACATTTAAGTTAGACCCTTCTTTCACCATTTTCATTTTTAACTTTATATTGTTTTCAACAGAATTATTTTGGAGATAATTTGAACTGTTCAATGCTTTTATCAATATTTAAAATAGAAATTATAGGATACCCTTTTTAAACCACGCGCTTTAAATAAAAGTAATATTTGGGAATTTACCACATATAAAATAAGTATCAGGCAAATTGTGTTCACGTTTAATTTCTTGCAAATTTACATACGTTTGGAGAAAGCATAAGTACATTCCAGGCTAGTTTTAAATTTTTAACAAATGTTAACATTTAAAAAAAATAAATAATGAGTGCAACAGGGTATTTCACACTTATCTAGACTTATTTGTCAAAAAGGCTGATATATTCTTGTCAATTTTTTTCACCGAAACATATCGCTATCGTATTAACAAATCCACAGGGCAGAATACTTTATATCCAATAGCAAATCTTTAAATATAATGATTCTTACTCTTGATGTAGTTGTCACTAGTTTTTGGGAATAATGCACTCTTTTTATTTTTATTAATAATAATAAATTTTTATTTGGCAACAAATACCATCGAGCCTGATAAATTAAAATATCAAGATAAAAATCAGAATAAGCGTTACGTATGAGTGTGTGTGACTGCGACTTGCAATTTCAATTCGTAAAAAGTTCACAATTGAACTTGTATAAAAAGTCTGAGAGAAGTGCTATAGAAAACTTTATATCAGTGCCTCATGTAGTTAAATAAATTTTTGGTTGACTAGTATAAAATCTGCTAGAGTGCAATTGAAGCAAACATTAGTTGTGCAAGAGAGGACAAAAATTATTTGCTATGGTGTGTAAAGGGTTAGATAGAATGGTATTGGTGTTTACTTCAAGCTCGCAAACTTGATTTATAAAATTGTTGCCACCACCCGCGCACTCATTGATTGTTTAATTGCATAGCTTATAACCACGTCGCGAAAGGTACAAAATGTTAATGATCGTGACTGCATAGAAATTGTGCAGCCGACATTTCCAGCCAATTACAATGTATGCGAGGCTGCTGGAGGTGATAGATGCATATATAATTTTTCTTTCTTTACATATGCATTGCAGGTTGATCTTTGGTAGACAGCTTGCCGTCGTTCGCTGATGATGTGCATGAAAGGTCGAAACGCGTCATTACGTGTGATTGACGGTAGTTTTTCTATGTTGTTCGACGACTGGTTAAATACAACGGGATTGGTGTTTAAAATGTTATTTGTTGATACATAGCTTGCTGCTGATTGGCTGAGATATAAAAGGTCATGGATAAGAGGAACAGGCGCGCAGTAGTTCAGTGAAAATTTGAGGTGAGTTAGGCGTCATTGGTTTTTTAGCATAAAAAACGAATATGTAGATGCCCAAGATTACAAACATCTAAATGATCAACTTTGCATTTCAATGAAGATACTCTGGAGTAACGTACACTACAACTTTGTGTGCAGGAGGCGCTGTGAGGACCGTTGTTGTTGCTCATTGTTGTTGCTGCCGTAGCACCTATTTTGGAATCAAAACGATTTGGTATTTTACTTCTCGAAATGCCACTGCAGTGGTTGAAAATATCCATTTTAGCCAAAAGTGAATATCGCTTTCAGTTTTTGCTATCACTTAGGCATTTATTTAAGAAATGCAGGTCAATCACATTCTTGAACTCGTGTGATTGCAGTATTATCTCCGTTGGTAGTGTGTTTAAGACTCTCGTGACCTTTAAATAAGTGAGATTTTAGTAAATGCTGGGTGTGCTTTTGGATTGAAGTTACAACTTAAATTTGCGTGTGATTTATACATGAAAAGAATGGGAGAAATTTGACAACAAAAGGTCATTTGAAACTTTATGAACGTAGGAGATACCACTTATGTGGCAACTAAACCATACGGTTGAGAAATTGGCAAGGAGAAGGCGCTCTTGTTAGGGCTGACCATGAGAGAAGTCACACATAAGAAATCGAGTAGCGATCTGTCTAAGGTAAACGAGGAAGCCAATGTAAGAGGATAATAAAATTGACTAGCATAAAATGGGAGGAGCAGAACGTGAACTTAGAATAAGTTAAAACTTAGGATATGGTTTTGTGTTTTGAAGCAAATTGAACGGGCTTTTTGAAGATTGTTTACGTTAATTGGTTAAGATGTAGATAGATGTCTAGTGACTTAGTAAATTAAGTTCTTGCATGCTCGACCGAGTGAATCATCTCGATGTCAAGTTAAAGATTTGTGGGCGACGAAGGAAGAATGGGGTCGAAACCATGTTTAAGACCACCCTCTCTAAGGTAAGCTTGCAGAAAAATAGCATTTCGGCAATTGGGGACGCGAGTGTGCTGGATGTGGCTGGACTACTTAATATAACCGCTATGTTGTCAACATATTTAAACAACTTGAATTGGTTGTCTGCAACTTGGATCTATGCAAGTGCTTGATTAAAGGCAAAGGTCCATGTACTGAGCTTTGTGAAAATTCAGAACGCTCTAAAAGAAACATGTCGCACGACAGTGAATAGATTAATTACATTTTTCTTGTCTTGCAACACAACGGGTTTGTATCCACTGGAATAACCAGGTAGACAGTGGATACAAACACCTTGTGTCGTACCACAAGGAAAAGGTAATAAATTCCAGAACGGACAGGAGCTGATATCGAAATACCGTTGCGGGATCTTACATTCGTGGATGACTTTCGCAGATAGAAACCAATAATCTAAAAGTAATTAACTTAGATGTCATTACTTAAAGAGCGGATTCAATCACTAATAAAGAAACTGAATGGAAGGTTTTTCCAGAAGGGATAGAGTTCAGTCATATTTTTAAAAGTGGTTAAGGGCGCTAGATGAACTGCTGGAAGAAGAGCACCTATTCAAAAGCCCATTCTAATGGTAAAGACGAGAGAAACTATATTTTGTTGTAAGAAATCCTTTCATGAACTTCAGTAGACACCGGTACAATAAAGATAAGACAGCCTTTCCTAAATGAAGAGATGAACAAATTCCGCTTTTCGGGATAGCCGAGATCGTTGGCTTAAAGTACTCCGATGGAATTGATAATTAAAGGACACCTGTTAATAATTTTGCCAAACAGAATGTAATGGTTCCAATTTAGGAAAGCAATTATCCCAACAAGGACAGAATACTGGTTCAACTGGTGTCTATATATATATATATATATATATATATATAATTATAATTAGGAATACAGAACACATAAATATTCCTAATAAGTATTCCTAATTATAATTATACTGTTAAAATTAAAAGAATGTACATTATAAATATATATATATATATATATATATATATATATATATATATATATATATATATATATGATTACTTGAAACGATATGGTTGGTGAGAATTGAAAGCAGTACAGGCTCCTTGTTTCGCCGGCGCTGAACTCCTCTAATGATTTAATAGATGCGGAGTATCAATTTGAAAGAGAGCTCATTGTCGCTTGCTTAACTCTTGTCATCATATCCAATGAATTTTATGTTTGTAGAACAGTTGGTTTTTGATTATTTTGAATTGACATTGAGAATTGGTAGTCATTCTGATGCGTCTTTCAACGCAAAGCGCCTGCTTGTTAATCGTTTGGCGAATAAGATGGCAAATATGCCATAATGAGGGAGCGTGAGTTCCGGGCCAGAAATATTGTGTCTAGCTTCTTTGATGTACTTGTGCTAGATAGATATAAAAATGTCTATGCGGGACTCGAGGGCATCATGGACCTGAGAACGGCGAGAAGTTATGTTTCCAGGGGTGATCATTTCAATCCAGATTGTGTAATCACAGAGTCGGCTAAACAGTTTCCATGAAACGTCTGAATTTTTGTAAGGGCTCCTTTGAGTCAGAAGATGAGAGGGAAAACAGGAAGGTAATGATCTAAATTAGAGGAAATCTCTCGGCACTGGAGAGGACATAGACGAATTGATTTTTATCACGTGTAGGAAAATCAACAAATCGATTCAGCAAATTGTAATAGAGTCATAATAGTGGATAGTTTTCTTTTGCTAAATTGAGCCAGTTAGCATTAAGCAGATTGAAATCGCCATCACAGTGTAATGCCAAGATGGTTGCGTTAAAAGACTAAACAAATGTTGAGCCTCGAGTGCGTCATCCATGATTGAAGACCAGGTGGCTAGTAGATAACAAAGTCAGATTAACTTTGATCGGGTATCATTAGCTGAAAGGCAAGTAATTTTAGTTTCAAAGACTTTGGGATAGTCGGACGCTTGGGCGTAACACAGGATCAGGCGTATGTAGCCAGCCACCTATCAAGACCAAAGGCTCTGTCGTTTCAACAAAGGAATATCCATTAATGAGGAAAAGATCGTTATTGTGCTCGGAAGTGGACAGCCAATTTCCTGTTTTTAGGCAAATACATTTTTCTTGTGCGGGACAATAGATAGCACTCTTAGGTCGGTAAAATCTTGAATTTTTATCGTTTTCAGTTGCTCTGCTTATTGGCTTCGATTGATGAGTTCTCACTTGTCCCTTCATTTTTGAGCCTTCCATCAGCTGATTGACTGAAAATGACGTTGGATCAAGATTTTCCATCCAACGTCATTTTCAGTCAATCAGCTGATAAAAGGCTCAAAAATGAAGGGACAAGTGAGAACCCATCAGTCGAAGCCAATAAGCAGAGCAACTGAAAACGATAAAAATTCAAGATTTTACCGACCTAAGAGTGCTATCTATTGTCCCACCCAAGAAAAATGCGATCAAATCCACATTAAGAAGGACAGCACTGAGCAAAAAGCTTCAACATTCAAATTATATTTAAATACAAGTCTCATTCAAGGAAAACAAGGCCAGCAGTTTATCGATCTTTTGTGTGAAGGACATGTAGTTAAGGCGAATTGCTTGGAAGAATTCCATTGAAAGATAATTAGGCCTTAGAGATAAAGCAAAAAAGACTTATAAAGACGGTCGTGGCGCGAGTGTGGGCTGCCGATGGTTATTGTTGTCTTTTTGATGAAGAACAACTGCTCATCAAAAATCTGAATATTCTTTAGCGAGATTTTATGAGGTGGTTAGGGGCGTTGAAGATTTTGAAAACAGGATAAAGAAGATTGTGCAGTGCTCGAACCGCTAGACAGTTTGTCAATAATAATAAATGTTAGTGGAACTGCTTAGCAAAACAGGAGCGGACGATGGAGTGTCCCAAAGAATACTTTCAATTATTGATCGTCTTCTCTTATAGTAGTCCCAACCGAAGAAGATAATCCTGCTTGCAAAGGGAGTAGAAACCGCAGGCTATACGATCAATACTTTTTCGGTTACCCTTAGTAGCAATGTATTTTCAGCTTCAATTTGACTTTACCAGACGAAAACAGAGAAGATCGAGATTTGAACGTTTCGAGCTCATCTGCGCTTAGTACGACAGCACGATGCTTACTAACACTGACATCTATTAATTGGTCAAAGTTTTCTCCAAACAGCTCCATCATATACGGGAAACGCTCATTTTTAGTAAACCGAGATTGAGGAGCCCAGACAATGAGGTTGTGTTTACTATGGTTACGCAGAGCAACGTCTCTCGCAACGCTGTTGTAAAAATTATCGGATTGGAGCGGCCGGTTTAGCCACGAATTTGATATAGAAAACTTTTCGGACAAGGCCGCTAGGAAGCCAAGGTTTTAGTCACATGCTGTTAGAGTTCTGAGTGACTAATTTACAGCGTTGCCAGCTGTTTTGTAAGGATTAAAATAGCAGATAACGATAACGACTTCAGACTCATTGTGATGGTGTCAAAATATAAATATTTATGAGGAGATTTAAGGTTTGATGAAAAAAATGATATAAATCCATATATAGAGCAAATCTACTTATCAGAATAAAAATTGTAGCCGATTTAAATTCTAGACCATTAAAGTAATTCCATAAATAGAAACGCAGATTAAACTAAAATTTAAAAAGAGGTGAGTATGCACACAAAATCTTAAAATTAAGTTGGAAAAATGAAAGGAAAACCGTTCTTCAGCTCAACATTCGAGGAATCCTCATAGCATGTTCACACTGGCCGTTGCGTTTTACCAGATAATAAAATACTTTAAATGAAAATTGGTTCTTAGTAAAATGATTTTTAGACAATTTTCTCTAAATTTTTACATGAAATTTTTATTTTTGTTTGTTTTATGTTGCTACTTAGAAGAAGAAATCGGACCTACATGCTTATTTCGATCTCCTATACTATTAAATTTTAACACTGTGATTTATTGTATGAATTAGAAAGCGTTTTATTGCTATAAAACTTCCCTAATTAAAGATTACTTTAAATACCTGAATCCTTTTTGTATCGAATATATTTAAATAATATCCTATCAATTTCAGTCTCAATTAGAAACCAACGGTCAATGTAAGATTAATTGTACTGAATAGCATATCTATATGGCATACACTTATTCATATATGTTTTAAATGCTTTTGAAAGTTTAACATCCTTTCGCTCCATCGACTTGTATAAATATGTAATCTTTGAAATTTTTTCCAACATCTTTAGTGCACATACTGTAGTGAATATATAAGTATGGGGAATGATGAGTGGTTTCTATCTAGGAAAGTTTAGACGAAATCTTTGGTTATGGCAACAGGGATGCTTGGAAATATATACCTGACGCGAACAAAATCATTTGTTTGCTCTTTACATTGTATGATTTCATTTTATTAACAAATTCAAGATTGTCGAGTACACGTTCGTTTGATAGATTAAGTTGGACTAGTTGGGTGATTGCTCTTAGTTCTCCTGCCAGGTTGGGCTTTGGACTGTTGATCATAGATACTATTGATCTTAATAACGGCGTGCTGCTCCTTTCATTAACTATGTGTATCTTCGGAATGCCGTACATTTTGTCCGAACGTGTGCCAACTAGTTTTGCTAGTTTCAGACGACGTATGACGTTATCGATTTTATTAGAATTCGTATCTTATCTTCTTCGGTAAATTTCTTCACTTCCGGTTTCAATCGCACGGGATATTAGATCATCGAAAATTTTTGTCTGTTTTGATTTACTTGGTATAGTTGGGATTTATATTCATTGTCAAGAATATTGCTCAGTTAATAAATATGAATTTTAGCATTTATAAGAACAATAACTGAGCCTTTGTCTGGATTCATTAATCTAATTTTGTTGTTGTGTTGCAATTCTTTGATTCTTTTTTGTTCCTTCTCTAAATAAAATGAAATCGCCCATGTCTCTCCTTAAGTTCGTACATGATTTAAATATAAACGGATGAATAGTTTTTGCTTATATATATATATATATATATATATTATATATATATATATATATATGTGTGTGTGTGTGTGTGTACGCGCGTTTTTGCGTTTTGAAGCATGTATGTTTTCCGCTTCCTGTTTATTGTTGTTTAATTTATGTGCTTAATCCAATTTATCACCCTTGGTTTTTTTAAATCAACTTTGCGAGCTTCAAGCAAACATCAATTCCTGTCGTCGAACAACATAGCAACACTACCGCTAGCCGCACACGCTGACACGTATCGACCTTCCATGATCATCATCAGAGTACGAGGGAAAACTGACTAGAATCAAACCACAAGGCCTATATACTGAAAGCAAAATTAGATATGCGGCTCTAACCTCTAGTGGTCTCACATACGTTGTATTTGATTAAAAATTTTGGCCGCACAATTTCTATGAAATTACGAAAATTAACTTTGTGCAGCTTTCGCCAAATATATAAATAGGTATTAAAATTGAACACCCTTTCTTTCCAAAGCATTGCCTATAAGAAGTAACATGTTACTGTCGAGTTACATTTGGGCGAAAAGAAAATGCTCTTATTTTAACTGTGTACTTCTATAGATGGTTTATTTCTCAAATCAAATTACAACTGCTTCGAATGCTGTTATTTTATAAGGAAGATTCGATCGTCAAGCTATGGAGAAATTCGCGGACCCTTGAAATATCTAGAAAGAGGAGAGTGCAATTGTGCCGTTTATAAATGGAAGAATACGCAGTAATTAAGAATACGTGCTAAATTAGCATAGGAAGAAAGCCTTTTCAAGAAACTTTGTTGACCATCCAAAACGTGTGAACTATCTTTTGTTCAATTTAAGGGTGTATTACATTATAAAGAATACTGTTAAAATTTCATTGAACGCCAAATTAATAGAGATAGAACGGAGACTCATTAAGTAGGAATTGGAGATCATGGACTATTGCCAATCCAGCTGTAAAGTTGTAAATAAGTGACACGCGTATAAATTCAACAAGACATGTGAAATAATTCTAACTCAGTAGAACTTCCTTGCATAATGTGTTTCCAGTTTCATCAAATTGGTGTTTTGATATAATGTCTTTGATAGCTTAATCAATCATGGCAGGAAGGCATACGTAGTTAAATCCTCTCAGTTACATTATCGCTAATCTCCACGGTTTATATTTTGATTGTGAGATAACAATTAAAAATAAAGCTCAAATAATCGTCTGAAATGCTGCAGTTATTTGAGGCGAAGAAATTTACATAAATTTTCTTGAATTTGTGGAATTGAAGATCTTTATTTATGGCGTATATATGGTAGCAGATATTTAATTTGTCTTGAGATACTGCGTAAAGAAAATAGCTTTCTTTTATTTTTGTTGCATAAAGCAAGCTATACTTCAGTTAACAAAGTATTTCTTTCTTTAATTTACTTCTACAGTTGCCGGAGAACTCAGCGAAGAATTAGTTAGTGATTAAATTGAAATTTTGGAGTCGGCTGTTCAGTATGAAACAGCTTATACGAGATTGCTATAGCTAAATGCGCATTTATGATTTTCAATAGACTAAATATATTTCGGTTTTATCCTCTTGTGTCACCTTGCCGTCGTGCTGTCTTGATGATAAAAGAAGGTCCTAGTACAAATGTATGTGCGACTCACGGTTATTTTGCTATGCTTTGTGAATTCGGAAGGGTGACTCGGTGGTTGGAGCAACAGACTACGAAGCAGACATGCTCGGGTTCGTGAACTGTTCGCGGCTAATTCTGGAAAATACGTGAAGTGTCTCTAATAAGGACGACACCGTTCTACTGGACAAACTGCCCTTTACATTATAAAATGCTTGATCTATACTGACAAACGTATGTATATATCGCATCCTTAATTTAAATAGTTGGTATCACGGCCCGTGCAAAAAAAGTTCTTTTAATTATGAAATAAAATTAGATTGGTGTTTGTCTCATTTCTGCAAACTTGATACATAAAATTGTTTTCCCTACCTGTACAGTTAATTATCGCCTAATTTATTCGCATTTAAAACATATGCGAAATGATAATTAAATTAACTTGGCTTATTTGTGGTAAAATATTTGACGCAAAACATATTTATGTATTATTACTTCGTTAAATTTATAAATTTCTTATGTAGATTTTGTATTTGTGACATGTTTCGTTTATTTTCTCAGCTAAACTCTATCCAAAAAGGAGGAAAACATGTGCTCATCAGTAGAAGTGTTCATTGGGATGTACGAAGTTTGCAATTAATTGAAGCAAAAATAAACCGGAAAATGGCACATCTCAGTCCTGTTCTTATTATTCAACGGCATTTTAGGGGTTTCATTACAAGGAAGCGGCTAAAAGAAGAAGCTGCGATGGTAGATGAGTGAAAATTAAATTTACCTGTTTTCGATGTTTTTATTCATTCTTGTTCCAAATTTCCAATTATTATGCTTGCAATATGCATTTTGGTGTGTTTAACTATCCACTGTTTGAAAACTAACATTATGTATTGGTTCAGAATTTTGTCACATTAATCATCAATGTTTGAAGGGTATTTTGTTTTCAAATATGTGACAGATTAATTCCCTGGTGTGAATATTAAATGCAAATTATATTTAATTGAGTTAGCGACCACTAGTCTGATATTTAGTTTCATTTCTATTTCTTATAGTCTTTATTAATTATTATTGCGTATGCATAAAATGCAGTCCGTCTAACTGACCAGGCATTCATCCACTAGGGAAGACGTCTCAGCAGTAGACATGACTGCAGCTGGCAAGAATTGAATGCTTGAGCATATTTTTTCTCTTTCCAAAAGGAGCTATTTAATATTAAATATTTCTTCAAATGCACTCCTTGTTATGGTCGACGTCTGTTAAACGGAAACAAGTTGCTCCACCATCTTATTATCAACTGGTCCATATAGTCTGACTTCTATACTTTAGCCCCTTTACCTTTTACAGATGGTATAGTTCGTTTAATCCAGCTAGAAGACCGCTTCCCCCATAAAGAATTCAGGAAAAACAATTAAAAGCTTTAATTATAATATTTTAAGACAATAACACAAATCCTTGTTGACTTACATTGCCTCATCGTGTAATTATTGTGGATAATAATTCTAAATAAATGTTTACTCACATAAAAGCTAAAATTCAACATAAAAAACTAAATAGTTTCGACGCAACATTCTTTACGTCATTCTGGCTTCGTGGATAAACTAAGCAATTTCTGAATTATTTAAAATAGAAGTGCATATATATATATATATATTCAGGGAAACATGATTAAATAGTTTATCATACCAATATTTTTGCCGTCTAAAATAAAGTAAATAAATATACATTAATTGAGTTATTCACCGAAATTTAACAATATAGTCTTTGATACTAATGGCCCTCTTGGTGATCTAAATCAATAAAATAACAGCTCATAAAAAGACATACGTATAGGTAAGTTGTTAAGAACATAAACGTAAACACTATATATGATAATACAGGTAGTCAGTTCTCTGTGTATCTGCACTACTATGCGCTGGTTTAGTCAGGCAGTCAGCTTTGCATAGCTGTCCTACCGCAAACGCCTTAATCCGATATATAGATTTCAATAAATTCCCTGTTATAATTTAAATCTTTATTACTTCCTTATGGCATATGGTACATCTACAGGACAGACCCGTGGTGGCAAATTGTTATTTTTGGTCGAAATCGATAACGAAAACGATCTACTTGAATTAAAGGATTGTTGCTTTGCACTATCAGTTTTGCAAAGATCCGATTGATCCCCGTTTCCAAAGAACGTATCGAGTTCGTCTTCGTGATGGCTGCGCGATGCCAATATAACAAGCCTCTGGTGGAATTGGAGCAAAACAATAAGAGTACTTTCAGTACGTGTGACTGACGGTAATTTTGCTATGTTATGTGACTGATTAAAACAACTGGATTCGTGTTTATCTAAAGATCGGAAACTTAATTTAAGGGATTGTTAACATCACACACGAAATCGGTGATTGTTTAATTGTATATTTCATAACTGGTGTATTCGTTGCGGATCCATACTCATTACTCAGATGGGCATCATGCGCTGTTGATGATCATGGAAGGTTTACACGTGTCAGTATGTGTTACTGACGGTAGCCTTACTATGTTGTGCGTCTGATTAGATACAATAGGATTGATGATTATTTCAAGCTAGCAAACTTGCTTTAAATAATTGCTATAAATAATTAGTTTTACAATAAAGTTTATTTCCTGAGAGAAAACCTAGAAAACCAAAATCACGACGAGTGGGTAACGATTTGATTACAATCTGTAAACAAATGTACGAAATGACTAGAAAACTGAAGTGTCTTCATAGGACAACTAATAAACGTGGACTGGTAGTTTTGGTCAAACTTCAAGCATAGAATTGATAGCAAAACATTATTAGCTCGTCAGTAATTTTTACATTAGCTGTGTCAGATTATGACGCAAAATCTGTAAATTTGTTTCTGAAAAAAATATATTTTACTCAGGTTGCTAACGAAGTCAAGTGAAAATATGTTTTATTATACAGTCAGTAAACACAGCATCAGTCAAACTAAATAATATATGTATTTTTAATTCTCCCCAACAATAATCTTTTCAAGACGTATGGTCACACTGATACACACAACTATGTATATATATACATATATATATATATATATACATATATATATATATATATATACATATATATATATATATATATATGAAATAATGTCCATTTTTTCCTCAGTAATAAATTATTAATTAATCAAAGGAAGGAAACGCACATATTGAATAGATAAAAGCAAATTTATTTGTGAATATTCTTGTTGAGATCTTGACAATTTAATCTCGTTTAAATTTAATTAAACATAAACTTAATTTGCATATGGAATACACATGGTTTTCCAAATGAACGAAGTTTGTCGAGGTTGTATTATAAATGTCACTTGTTTCGATGGTTTAAGATTTGTTATGATGAGCTATTAAATGCTTCTGGTTATTTCGCTTGTTTTCTAATAGTATAACATCTAGTCATTCACAGTTAAATACTATTTGTTGCGAAGAGCTAATATATATGCAAGTATGTATTAGGTTTTTAGAACCTAGTAACAAATTAGTTCAGTTGTGACCAGAAGGATAAACCAAAGGCAGCATGAACGGAAAGTATAATCTCATGTACATCCGTTTCGTGCTTACTGGCGACTCATCAGTAGGAGCCGGTATTACGCCCTTTAACCACTATATATTTGGTAGAAGAATGTGGTACCATCCTATTATTCCACATTCTTCTACTAAATATATAGTGGTTAAAGGGCGTAATACCGGCTCCTACTGATGAGTCGCCAGTAAGCACGAAACGAATGTGCATGAGATTATACTTTCCGTTCATGCTGCCTTTGGTTTATCCTTCTGGTTACAACTGAACTAGTCATTCGTTAAGTTTTAGTTATTTACCTATGTGAATTATGTATACAATTTGTTTAAGAAATGTGTGCTCATTTGTTTCTCGTGCATATCTTTCTGCTTTTCTGTTCATTTTCTTTCTGTGTTATCCAGGTGTGCGTGTTTTGTGGTGATTGTACAACATTTGTTTATTCCTAAGACCATATTATTTGCATTCTTTGAGGCACATTTGCTTCCTGCCTGTTCCCTCGTCCATCAGACTTTGTTGTTCCCTCTCTTGTTACTGATGCTAAATTTGGCGATCTTGATATAGATTTATTTTTTATGTTTGCTGAATATAAATGCTGCTTTTTTATTCGCGGCCAAGCAATAGCTATACTGTGCAGATGAAAGTTATTATTCATCACCAATTTATGCCATTTGTTATACAATGCTCAATAAACGTTTTAAAAAATTTCTGACCTTGCTTTGTGAAAAATTGAGTAATTAATTGTGTTACCTGTTTGCGCAATTGTTTCGCTGATACGATCTACACTTCTCTTGATTCTCATGGATGGTAGCCCACCCTCCTGATTTTGTAATCCTGATGCTGGCGCTCGTTTGATTATACATCCCTATTTGATTTAGGCTCGTTTTATTCGCTCTTCCAGGAACCATAAGAGCCAACAGTACGCGCTGAAAATTTAATTATAGCGCAATTATACCGGTATTGAAAAGATGGCTATGTTGACCTACCCGTTCTTGCGCAATTATTTTATCATCTACCTATGACGTCTACCGTGGAAAACCTCTGGTGTTTCTTGTTTCTCCTGTGATTTGGCTCTATTCTTTCAGGCCCATTACGGAGGCATGCTTAGACGATCTCATTGAAATAGAATCGACTGAAAATCCAAAATTTTCTGTAAAAGGAATCCAAGATATTGAACCTCTCAAACCTTCTTCTGCAAAACTGATGGAAACTATATTGACTCCACTTGCACCTAAACTCAAAGCAAAGATTGGGAATCCGATTATTCATTGACATGCTTAGATAAATCTCAGTTTGCATGAGAGGATATTTATAGATGATGCGAGTCAAAGTTCTAGATTGATATATCACATGATGATTCCGGATTCTAGTGAAAATATGTGGTGTTCAGCGCAAGTGGAAGCACTACTGGGTTACTTATGTGCAATTCCTATTTGGTGTAGTTTTGCGATGAAGGTAATCAGTACGCTCCCAGGCATGAGGCACCCAGTAAAGAACCCGATTTGCAAAGATTCGACGACGGTTTATGTATAGTACGTCATGTTGCACACTACATGACTCACATCATGCCCTGGTTTCCCACCAATGCGTCCAATTAGCTGTCTGGCCAAGTAATGTCCATTTATACTCCATTTTCGATAAAGTTCTTCACAAACTTTATGGCAGGTCAATTTGGCATGATCATTTTAATTGGTGGTATTACTCTTATGCTTATGATTCCTCCGAATCAGGCTTATAGGAGTGAAATTGAAAATGAAAATTGTCGCTAACTGGGTAACCTAATAATCCCCATTCTTGGAGGTAATCTTGCTGTTTATTTTTAAAATTATTATACTTATCTAAAATAACTCTGATAATTCCTGATGGACCCAATCCATATGAATGATTCAGATTTTCCTGGTCGCATGGTATGACGCATCGATAACTGATTCGCAGATTATGTGTATTATGTACCGTTCCAATTCTTCTTATCGAACGTTTTGAACTGTTATCTGTTAGTTTGAATGGTGTTTGTCATACGTAAGTTTGTTTAATGCATTAACCTTCCATGACTTTTAATAATACGATTCTATCTCTAGTGAGCATCACATCTCATACACAGAAGACAATCCAGACCATGCATAATGAGCATATAATATTTATGTGTATGGCACTCTACTGTTCTTCTATCTGGTAAAAAGTCGGTAATCCCTTTGAGAAAACTTCTGCATGACCAATATATGATTGATTCTAGGTGCGCGCTGATGTACGACTTAGAGTAATTCGAGGAAAGTGTGACTTTGAGACGTTGGCACTCTTCGATTTAACGAAATCGTCTGACGTCGCGTCGACGGCACATCGATCTGAATCAACACCACGTGTACGCATTAATCTATTTTACGAAATGAACAGCGTCCAGCATCCTCATAATGACTGGTAATAATCTTAGTTCTACTGAACGCGTGAACATTACCGCCCTGAGCCATGCTCGAACAGTGAATGATTTGAAGCAACCCGCACCACCATTCGACCGCCAACCGCCCACGCGTTGCATTGACTGACCACCACCCGCCGGCAGATGCTACGCAGCTTTCGGTGTAATGATGTAGGTGGCAACGCGTACCTGAGCTCACAGGAACCGTACTGTTCGGGGTGGCCTGAATACCATCTGCATTAAATGCATGGGGTATAATGTTCTTTCTTTAATTCGCATTTGAACGCACGAACACAGGTAATTGCAGAAATCACAAGCTAATTACAGAGAGACAAAATCATCAACAATCAACAAACATACCAGATAACCAAAAAGAATCACTTCCAGAGAATGATAACGACCTTCAATTTGGCACAAAATCGATAAGAAAACTTCAGAAATATGATGATGTTAGAAGCACCGTGTTGAAGAAGAAAACTCTGTTAACGTCCAGAACGTTTCACTATGTGATGCATGAGTGTAGCGGTTTGATCAATTCAAGATTAGAATATGCTGAAACGATGTTGATGGTGACAAGAAAGGCAGCCTCGTAATATATGGCTCAGGTTATGAAGGAAAGCATTGTCTCTACTGAGGCTGAAATTATGCACCAGATGCAACAAGAACGGTAGATGTGGGCATCGCGCTATGGTATGAAAACAGACTCTGATGGTTTATGGAAAGTGGCCCGGTGTCACACCATCGACGTGAAAACGACGCCACATCCACCCTAGAACCCAAATTAGAAATTAGTGCATGGTGGCAGGGCAAATGATACGTATTTTAGAACACATGCGTAAAATTTTGCGCAACGATGGTGGTCTTGTCCATGCAAGAATCTGACGAAATTCATTTGTGCAAAATTAGGCGCTTGACAAGTGATGACAGGATTGTAGACACGATTAACAGGTTTCGCCACTATGCGTAACTCCCAGGTGCGGCGCTCTTTCTAATAAGTTATGGACGATGACGACAATACAACCTCAATAAGTTTTGTTTGAATGTTTGCACCAATCCCTGCTTGCGATGAATCTAGCCGCGTGAAACATGGACTAGCGCAACCACTATCTACTTTAGTTGATGATGACGTCTGCTGAACGAACGATTGGTGTTTTTTCTTCAAGCTAGCAATCTTGATTTAAAAGAATTTATCACCACCACTGCTCTAATCAATGATTGTTTAACAATACAGCATCATCAAACTTCTTTATTCATCCATTTGGAGAACCGTGTATAATCCAGCATGTACACTTAACATTTTGGCATAATAAGGCTGAAACGAAATAACATTCTCAAGGTTTTAATCACAACATTTCTGTAAAAATAAGTTACCTTCATCTTTGTAATATGCGCGCTTTCTCTATTTATATAACAGCTCATATATACATATACACATATATACATATATATATATGTATATATGATATCCATGCCGTTTTAATTAACGCAGTATTCTTATAATTAGGAGAACAACACATATATATATATATATATACATATATACATGTATATACATATATATGCAAGTGAGTCAAATCTGTACGATATTACTTGCTCGACTCGATGCTTATAAACATGCAATCAGATCGCCATGTACGCACCTTGGTTAGGTAAGTGACTGTGACTATGGTAGTTTTGTTGATGTTGTTCTTTGATCGTCTGGTTAAATTGCTTTAATGTAGATTGGTGTTTACTTCAGAAGCTCGCGGCAACTCTGATTTAGATGAAAAATTTTTACCACCACGTGCGCAATCTAATCTATTTTTTAACTGTACTGATAACTTACGTTTTAGCACGAGTTTTTGAATTTATGCAACTTCAATTTCATATAAATCTCCAGGCCGAACATCGGAATCTGTATTATTCATACATTGTTGCGGTGCAAAATCCTTGAAATCGTACATCAGATGAATTTAGGTTACTATGTTGAAGCTGCAGATTACAACGATCCAACCCATTTTTACTTCCGAAAATATATTTTCCCTGTTTATTTCATTGATACCAATCCTTGTTCTTCCTTTTATTAAATTATATTTGATTTTTATTGAACGATATTTAATTGCAGATGTTCGACAGCTTTTTAATTCAGCATGACGTTCGCCATGATCGTGACGCAACACCTTAGAGAGAATCTGAATGGGGATCAATCTTGTTTGTAACGCGATTTGACAAACATCTCAGATCGCTCCTTCCCGTCCTATATTCCAAATCCAATCTTCGCTAGTCAGCCATAATTTGATCAACATTTTTTGCGATAGCTGCAACTCCTCAGTAGTCGGCAATTCTTCAAGAGGTCTTCGATACAACACTGCAATAGACACTCATCTATTAATTTGATCCTTGAAAAGAAATGGCTACACGAACGAAATTCCGCGCGGAAATCTGGACTTCCAGAAGTTCGGACCAACCCGGAAGCCACCGAAGAGTGCTAGCACACAGCGAACTGGCGGTAAGGAGTTTATGGACACTCCACAGGTGAGCTCGTGGTAATCGATACCATAATTACAAAATTGATGACAAACTCTAATCCGGGAAACTTTAAAATAAATTTGATTACTCTAATTGAATGTGCAACTCTAATCAAGTCTTCGGAACAGCCTATTTTGATGAGTCATATTATTGTCTCCGAAGCGACATCATTTTATCAATGTTGCTCTCTTGAGGCAAACACTAATCTCGTATTTAATTTCACCTGTCGCAATTTAAATAACTAGACCATCGAGAGTTAGACATACTAACGCGTTTTAATCTTCCTTGTTACTCGATAGAGTACAAAGGAGAGCATAGATACGGGGATAAATCAGCAATGGCTTTATTACAGAGATTGAAATGCTTAGCTTCGACCTTCATTTCCAGTATTCTTATATTTACTACACATGACTGAAATGTTTGCTGCAAAATTCCTAAGCGGCAATGAATTTAAACATATTGCAGATTTTGCCTATTCCTTTATGTTAGCTTGACGAAGGAAGAATACTTGCTGTGATAATTTTGCGCAATATTATTCATATCGTAGTTTTTGGCTTAAAATAAACGCATATTTCACTTTCAATTTTTTCTTTCGATGAGGTTTGCTAAATCTGGTGTTGTTACACGTAGTCACGCGTTTCTAACTATCTTGTTGGTTCAAAGTGTATAGCAGAAAACTGAATGTCCGGTAATTGTATTATAAAAATTCCAGTCAATTAGATAATAATAATAAACACTCATTGATTGTGCAGATGGCAACAAATCTTAAATAAAAATTAAGATAATATTAAAGAGAGAGAAGAGAGTTTTTATGAAGCTTTCCTTGAGTATTATTATTTATATGGTGCTTCGATCTACACCGACCCGTTTCACCTTGTGATCCAATGTTGATCTCATTTAACTTTCGCTAGTCCTCACAATAATATTATAATTATGTAATAAAATATTTATTTTGGTACTCATTTAAAGACCACATTCACGGTCTTAATGACTCTTTACCAAACTTGCGCAATTCATTACTGCCTATCATGCAATGCTACATCTCGCAGTAAATGGAGTCTGGAATAATTTGTGCTTATTGGCACATACAATAACGCATACATGCTTATGATTTTAAATTTATTCGGGGTTTTTAAACAATATATTTTGAATAAGATATAATAATTTTCTATTGCATAAAATCTAATATTTTGTTATTGACTGGGCAATCGTCTGGAAATTTCACAATAATTTTTTTGAAATAATGATTAGAAATCTTACATTTGAAGACTATAATGATTTTTCAGTATTAAAAATTATGTATTTTTGTGCTCTAATTTCACAATGTTATTTTGGTATAAAGCAGATCGGAGCTGCTAATTGTTTTAAAATAATGTCAGTAGCTTCGTGGTGCTCTGCATAAATTAAAATTTCTATACTAAAGCCAATTAAATAAGTTATATTATTTTTTGTTTTTACAGGAAACAAATGTAAAGTCAATTGGAACTTCACCATCATTAATGCTAATAATATATATATATATATATATATATATATATATATATCAAGATCGCAACCTTATGTTATAGTAAATTTTTTCACCGCCCGCGCAACCAATGGTCGTTTAATTATATAAATGTTAATTTCAATGCCACTTCCACATCTAGTGTGATTTCTGTTCAGTAATGACAGATTGAGAATGGTTAGTTGAAAATTTTTGGTCAAGGTGGTTTCCATTTGAGCTTCACCTAAAAGAAAATAACTAACCGAATTACATTAGTTAGTATATGACTGAAAATTGTGTGCGAAAAACTTTCGTAAGCTGATCCTACGTACTACATTTTGGTTTTCTCGCTTTTACGTTTGAAAGATTTTTAATTGAGAAACTCACTCGTTACTTGTCTTTAATTTCTCAATTAAAGTATGATTTATCAAGCGAATTGCTCTTTTCCGTCAGTGTATGTCCACTTCTCTAAATCAAGTTTGCGAGCTTGAAGTAAACACCAATCCCATTGTATTTAACCAGTCGTCGAACAACATAACAAAATTACCGCCAGTCGCAACGCACTGACGCGTTTTGGCCTTTCATGATCATCATCAGGATACGACTGCAAACTGACTAGCGAGAATGAAACCGCATTGCATATATATGGAGAGCAAAATTAGATATGCAGCTCTCACCTCTAGTAGTCTTGCATACATTGTACGAGACTGGAAATGTCGGCCGCACGATTTCTATGCAGTCACGAACATTAGATGTTTGTAGCTTTCGCCACACACACACATATATAGACAATACAATTAAACAATAATTGATTGCGCGGCTCGTGGTAACAATTCTGTTGTATAACCACATTTGAAATATACATGAAAATGGAGGTGCAGATCTCCCGCACAATATGTTTAAAAATTACTTGTGACAATAATAAAGAAATAGTCATGCTTCTCCATTTGATCCAGTTAACTACCGTGAACCCGACAAATTTTTGTTCGTCTAAGAATTCCACGACTAGTGAACGTGTTTTCCATGCAATAGGATATTTAACAGCGCCTCCGGTGTGACTCAGAATAATTTTTACTATTTACAGTCGATTTTCATCGTTTTCTTATGATGATTATTGTAGACCAAATGGCATCAGTAAGGAATGAAAAAGAAAATTTAATTTTTTGTTTGTGTTTATTTGCAGTTTAAAATTTGTATTCAAATCATACTCATTACAGCCTGCACAATTTATCATTAGCTAACAAAGGCGTATCTATCCGCCAAATTTTGACCACTTTTCTTTATTTTGTGCGGGGTTTCATCTGAGTAGAAAAACTTATGATGGACTATTCAAACCTGCTAACATTAGATTCGATTGTTATTTCCTTAATCAATATGTTGAAACATTCAATAAAGTTGGAAATGGACCTATTGATCCATTGCATATTAAAGTAGGAAAAATCTCTTTTAAATATAAAAAAGTTCGTCTCGACTAACTGATGATCAAATTCTGTCTAACAAGCTTGCGGATTTATTATTTTTAAATACTGTTTATTGCGGAGAACTAACATATATGCAAGTATGTATTAGGTGTTGCGAACCTAGTCACAAATTAGTTCAGTTGTGACGAGAAGGATAAACCAAAAACAGCATGAACGGAAAGTATAATCCCATGCACGTTCGTTTCGTGCTTACTGGCGACTCATCAGTAGAAGCCCGTATTACGCCCCTTAACCACCAAATATTTGGGTGGGATAATATCACGATACAATCTCGTAGACGAATGTGTAAACCTGCAGTAGTGAAGCTAACATTATATAAAGTCACGACAATGCGACTTCAACGCTACTTCACTCTATATAATATATAATGAGTCTGTAAAGGATACTATCACTATGGCTATGGTGCCTGTAACCGACACTAATATTAAAGTACAGAAAAGGTACATGGTACTAACACTATGGTTTCCAAGTCGGTACATGGTACTAACATGATGGATATCAATGTATGCTATTGTTCACTGAAATTGAGAATGTCAACTATTTCTGAACACCTTTTAGTCCAGTAAATCCATACACTCTGGCCTTGATCGATATCAGTTATCACATTTCGCGGTAAGCTTGACATCATTAAATTCAATATATAACTGTTAAATACTGTTTGTTACGAAGAGCTAATATATATGCAAATATGTATTAGGTGTTGCGCAACCTAGTAACAAATTAGTTCAGTTGTGACCAGAAGGACAAACCAAAGGCAGTATGAACGGAAATTATAATCTCATGCACATTCGTTTCGTGCTTACAGGCGGCTCATCATTAGGAGGTGGTTTAAACATTCTTTAAGAGATTGTACCGTCCTATTTTCTCACATTCCTCACCAAAATATATAATGGGTAAATTGCGTAATACCGGCTCCTATTGATGAGTCGCCAGTAAGCACGAAACGAATGTGCATGAGATTATACTTTCCGTTCATGCTGTCTTTGGTTTATCCTTCTGGTACAACTGAACTAATCTGTTACTAGGCACGCAACACCTAATACGAATAATTACATTTATATAATAGTTCTCCGCCAAAAACAGTGTCTTTAACTGCTATAAATTTAATTGAATAACGTCGATGATTGATCATCAGCGGAGTCGTGATGACTTAACATCGCTAAGTTTCGAAGGCCAGAGAGTACGGTTTTACTGAAGCAATAGGCGTCTCTGAACAGTTGTAATTCCCCAACGTTGGTGAACTATAGCACGCATTGTAATTCATCGTGTTGGTATCATCTACCGACTCGGCATCCATTTTAGCAAGTTAATCACCATGTTCCTTTTAAGCTATACTATAATGTTTGGTAGTATCAGGCTACTACGACAATTAGCCATTAGTATTAGAAGTATCCTTTTACGACACTTTATATGAGCATATATACGAATACAATATAATGGGTAAATTGCGTAATTACCAATTAGACTACTTCTCTGATGAGTCGCCAGTATGCTCTGAAACGAATGTGCATGAGATTACACTGCCCGTTCATGCTAGTCTCTGGTTTATCCTTCTGTCACAACTTGAGTCTCAATTTGTTACTAGTTTCGGCAACAACTAGTAACTTACTTGTCAGGATCATTATTGCTGCAACAATTCGATGAAGAGGGCTGAGCTCTCATTTTCGCAGTGTTGCATAAAGAATATTATATTGGCTTATCTTTAACACTGGCACGCAGAACATCAATATGACTCACATAATTTGATTTATGATTAATAATCCTCATTAGGTGCCGAACGCCGGGGCAATTTAAAGAGTCATTATTATTTGCTCAATCGTCGAAAACATCTCCGCCTTTAGTTTCCGATGTGCTCTTGCAAACTTCGCCAAACAAAAGCTTTTTGTCCCGCTCAGGTAAATGAAATGGAATCATTCAGGTTAAAGGAGTCGCTTAATCGCTTTCCGTAAGTGTATCTATTTTGCTTCTAGTAATGGAGTCAACAATTTTCAACGAAAATATATGTAAATATATATATACATATATATATATATATATATATATATATATATATACGTTTATATACACATCATAATTACAACCAGGAATACAGATTCAATTATAATAACGAATGTGTTGATAAAGGCCATTTATTTCGTGAATACTAATCATCTCTTATACAATCATACATATTTATACATTTTGGGTTTTCAATTGATTATGCTAGTGGTAACAAATCTGACTCGTTTTTACTTCTGTTTCTTGTTTTGGCTAGTTGGTGAGTGTGTATGCGTTTGTGTTTGTGTGTATGCGTGTTTGCATGTAAAGGTCATTCTCGCAGTATTGCAAAGTGATGTCTGAGATCTGGTCATTATTGTTTTGATGGCTTGAGAATTAACCATTTGTGCGCATTGTTCACTGTTACATATACAAGTGCTATTTTTCCCAGTGTAGTTGATCGTTTCACCTTGTTGCGCAAAGTTGTCATTTCCACATGGTAACAGCGCCAGTG
>JAQBSW010007924.1:0-20000 GCA_029291075.1 Eudiplozoon nipponicum
TATGAATTAAACGTTAAAGAGAAGTTGGCTCTGCGTAAGATTGGCCGCAATTTTGCTACTTTTCAAAGTTAATGCTCCTGGTCGCTCAGTGCGATCATCACATTTAACGTTTCCACGATTTTTTTTCATGGGTTAACGTATAGTACTCATAGTTCCGCAATGATCCGATTACTCCTCATTTCCAAATATGCGCTGAGTTCAGCTTCGTGATGGTTGTGTACTGATTCGCTCCATCACTCCGAAGGCCTCCACACCATTCTTTCATTTTCAGTGGTTAGCGCGAATGGTATGGAAGCCTTCTGACTTCACTTGTTTGTTGGTTAACAATTGGGTTTGGTATTAAAGTTAATTTCGCAAACTTAATTCAATTGATTTTTATCAACACTCGCGCATAAATTGTTTGCTTAACTATTATAATCATTCATTAAGCTTTTCTAGCTATTTATCTGACATTTAATTTCTCGCTTTGTAACCTTTGCATTGTCTAATCGTCTCGTTTGAACAGTAAATTGTGCGAAATTTTCATTTCCATGGCATACAAATACCCTGATTAAATTGACTTATCAATAAAGCTGAATTAATGCAAAGTACGGTGTGCATTTAACCATATAGAACAATTTATTGTCAATACCTATTTGTTCCTGTTATCTGGTTAAAATAAGCGAAAGTATTTTTTTGTTTAAAATTGAAAACAGCCTAGTTTGTCATATTTACACAAGAACGATTCATACAAACAAGCGTTGGCAAAATCATATTTTGTTTCTGTGTGTGCATCAAACAAATAAACCATAAACTGTTTTTATGGTAGTTTTTTTCCAATTCAAACTATTTTAGTCTTGACAAAGCCAGAAACCTTCGTGTTATTTACATTAGTCTACTAAAAAATTGGAAACATGACAAACAGAAAGCTTGAATTTGCTGCGCTGCCCATAGAATGTATTGTATTCCAAACAAGTTTTTTTTTTAATTTTAAACCAGCAGAATTCATTTTATAGCACATTGTTTGTAGTTTCCACTTTTAATGTTTATCCATTTGTAATCTGCTTGTCTTGTGTGTACTTGTTAGCATAGTGATTGCATTCTAGTAGTGTGGAGAAATTTCAGATTGTATTTTTAACGCCTCTCTGTTGTTTTTCAATAACTTGCAAGCTAGTTAGTCTAAATTTAAAAGTTGACGATTATAATACAGCAAAGCGATTTTTCGACTAATGGTTACCCTAGGAAATTTGTTGAGTCAATTATGAAATTTTAACTTATAAATAAAACCACGAATTGTGAATCGCAATTGCAAAAATGTAGTTATTTTTGCTTTCAACGATAAGGCGTCCTTTGGTAGCGCAGCTTCCTTTGAAGGTGTAGTGACTGACATCTCATCATACTTAAAAATGATAGTTGATGGAGGATCTGTTCAACGCCTAACAGAAAGGAAGGTTAAAGGGGTATTAAAACGCATATTTAATGAAGTTAAACTACGCGTTTTATTTAAAGTGAAATAGACTTGGCCGTTTATGTCGAATTCAAAGGTATTTATCAATAAATATGCGTACGTTATCGACCAACCTACCTAGGCCGATCGATCAAGTAGTTATTAACCTTAGTAGAAGAACATAGCTATTAAAACGTCTGTGTTGAATAAAATTGTGAACGCGCGTCCGTAATTGTGCAACATATTAATGAAAACTCTTAGCTACTTAATAATTGCTATAGAAGAATTAGCAATTTGAAGACGTTTTGACTAATTAAATTACAGTCAGAATTGTGCAAGCACGAAAACATTGCTCGCGCATTGATCTTTGTCTGACGGTGATGCCCGCTTATGATTGTGCGATCTCTTATTCCGTTTTCTCTTCCTACGCACTGTATTACTATAACTGTTTTGACGTGTATTATTTGTTTGAATTAGTTAAAAAACTTCGAAGTAATTCATGTAAATTTGATTATTTTAGACCACCTGTGGAAAGACCTAGTCCTTTAGTCTCACAACCATTTTTAATAGATTCCTTTCCTTCAAAGCATGCCATCTGATTAACATGAGTAAGCCATTTTTGCAAGCGGCGTTGCAAAAGCTGTATTATATACCAAATGCACTTGACTACAAATAATCACAACTCTTATCTACTTTTATATTTTTTGAATATCTTACGTCTGCGAAATTGCTTACTGTGTGTGTGTGTTTGGGATTCTGTGTGTGTACACGCGCGCAATTAAATGGCACTATAAGTTCAAAATGATTATTAATTAAAGTTTTTCTCATTTTTTCTCTGTTGCGTAATACGTAATTCACAATATGTTAATGATACATTATATTTCGCCATGTATATTTTCTTTCGTACATGCTTTTATACACTGGGCATTTAATTACAACTAAAAATTTAGTATATATAATTCCAGAATGTTATAATTAAGAAAGCATCAACAGAATGAGTTAGCCAGCTGAGACATCAGCGGGAGTCAGCTTTACGTTCAATAAGCACGATACATCTGGTTCCGCATTACTTAATCAATTATGCTATGATTTTTCGTTACACTTACAATTTCTGCAGAAAATTTGCCCGTTTGTGTGGAGTAGTTGCGTCAATCTGATTACAAAGTTTGTTTACACTTATGTGTTTTTTCGTATAGTTTGCAAATGCGTTGCAGTTGAAGTTAAATTCTATTTATAATTTTTGATAGAATATTACTATGATAACCACAGGGTTGTAATGGTGTAATTCAAAACACAATTATCCAATTCGGTTAGAATTCTTTATAATTCTCCAATTAAGTTAAATTTGATATTAATTGATTCTTTGACTTATATGGTTCGATCACATTAATATGCTGATGTATTCGTTCTACCTAATTTTGCGATGCATTAGATGCCTTTACTATACCAATTTCTGCATATTTCTGCACTTATATATCTTTTATAACATTTGTTCAATCCAATCTACAATTTTAGTAATTCCTCATACAACACTGCTCTTTGAATTTGTATAGTTTCACTTGAATTATAAAAATATATAAATTGCATTTAAGCTAGACTAATTTCCATCTAAAAGGACAACTGATAAAAGTTGATAACGTGGTGTGTAATGTAATATCGCATGGAGTACACGGCTTCATTTGCGTATCGGATAAATTGTATAGCAACAAAAAGTGCCTCTATTTAGAATCCCGGCAATGCCAAATCGGGGCAAAATTAATCTACACCGAAACACGTTCAAAAATTCAGCCACGACAAATATCTGTATAACCATCCATATATGCGCATATATATGTTTTCAGTATAGACAATATATTGTATAAGATAGAAAATATAATTCACCATGTATATTAGATTCGCCCCTATTGGGTACTAAAGTACATGCAAGAATTGCAACGTAATTGATTAGAAGAAATAGCATTTTGATCAGAATCTTGCACCTCATTCACTACGCCAACAAAGCCGCACAGTTGATGTAATTTTCAGCTTCACACCAAACAGTGTAGCCCAGTGAATGCGTTTAAAACGCTGAAGAAATTGGTTCCTCAATCAGATCGATGGCATGGAAATGCTGGCTAGTAATTCACTAGCGCCTATTCACTTCTAGTTTGCAAGTAATTATTTCACGAGTTGATTATCAAAAATTCAAAAATTCACAGCGTATTTTATTGCATCATTAACTTTATACTTATTTATAAAATGTCGTAGGTAACCGTTAATGATGAAAGTGTTATGCACAGCATCCAACTCAGTCTGCATGCAGTCTTGCGAACAAATGCGTAATTTCTTATTGCACAGTATCTTTACTGAGCCTTTTTTCTATTGGAATTGGCAGTAGCTAATGAAATGCAAATATTGCGCTATTCATGCTTTTTTATGGAAAACTAATCTGCGCAGTGTTTGAGCAAAACATCGAGAGAAGCTTGAATTCCATCCTCCTTGTTTTCAAACATAAATATAATATTTGGATGCCTGCCCAACATACACATAAACATATCGGCCACGATACGGGCCAGAAAAGAACCCATACCTAGACCATCTATTTTTCTGTATGGTTGAAAACTAAAAATGAATTGAATATCTGAACAGCATAACCACAAAAACCTTTCCAATCGCGTTGCACTAAGGTTAGAATTTAAGACAATATCCTGGATATAATAAAATGCTAACTCGATAATTTTCTTTAAAGGGACATAATTAAAAAATAACCCAACATCAATTGAACACATCCAAGGATTTTTAATGATCGATTAGTTTAGTATAGCAAAAAATTCAAAGAAATCTCACAAAATGTGCACATATAGGCGATCTCTTATTGGATTTAATAAGTTAGCCAACCATTTCGCCAATTCAGGCTTTGGAGTATTTATCATTGACATAATAGGTCTCAGCGGAATGCCATTTTTATGAGTCTTGGTTATTTCATATATTCTCGGTAACTATGTTCCAAGTGGCCTCAGTTGTTTGTGTTCAGCATGTGTTTTCCGTCCGTTTTATAGAATGTAGGATAACCTTCTCTGTTTTCTCCGTAACATCACTCTTAATATCACTTACAAATTGTGGACCAGAAACCAAACATTTGACTTTTGACTAATTATGTACATAATGGTTTAAGTTTTTTTAATCAAGATAGCATCCTTGATTAAAAAAAATTGTTATCACTGCCCGCGCAACCAGCGTTCGTTTAATTGACTTTAGAAACGTTTCCATCACGATTCGGAACAATTTGTCCACTGATAGAATAACGCAATCACGGTACTTGGCCAATTTTTGTAACGCAGTCAAGTGCGCTTTACTCAACGGAGATTAGACAGCTAGTTATACAGTGATTCAAACACTCACACATTGTTTCAATTGTAATGACAACAAAAATATGATTAAATCCTTTCGTTTAACTTGAACTTAATATCCCATCCTCAGATGGCATGGTAGCTGTCATATAATGATAGATCTTTGAACGCTTTTTAAAAAAAAATTAAGGTTTAAATCTAGTCCGAATATTATTCACCTAGGAAAATACTGACCAAAATATATTTGTTTGGAAAAAACTGAACGTTGTAAGACTTTGAAGCATATGCCTTCTGGTTCATATCGCTGTCACGGAATTTCCGGTAAACGTGTGATGAGTGCCAACCAATGACGAAATCAGTCTGCTTGATGATAAGCATGTCCTATCTTAAGCAATGTATCGTTTGTACTCACAATTTCTTTTTATATTTGCACATGGGAAGGTTACTATGAATATATATATTTTCTATATATATATATATATATTTATATACATGTGTGCGAGTGCGTGTATAGTGTCTGATCTAATGCAAAATTTATTACCCAGAGGAAGTTTCCAAAGAAAAACCCGAGCGAAAACTTCAGATGGTACAAGACTGACAACGTTTCTGATGAAGGTCTTTCGTAGGATAGAGAATGAGTTTCATGTGTCTGAACCAAATGTTTTAGAGTTCGACCACCTGCCGCAGTTATTCTGGCTACTACATATGAGTGATGCTAATGGATGAAGCTGGTTTGGTAGTTTAGCCTCATGTGCAATATTATATAATTTAATGTATACAGACAATAAATATGAGCATGTCGTGCTATATTTTTATTGCTAAAAAATATTTTGTTTTAGTTTCGCTATTTTATTATTAATTGGGTGTTTCCTGATTATTATTTTTTTTATTATGCGAGCACTAATAAAATACTTTCGTATTTCACATTTCTGTAAAATTTAAGTGCATCAAGTTTTGCATCGATTTTTATGTAATCAGCTCGCTGCTTCGTAGTTTTATGCTCTTTTCATTTTTGAATATTTGCAGTGTTCCTTTTCATGAATTATATAATGCAGTTGTCTAAATGTGCAGTTAGTTACCTAATTGTGTATGCCTGTTGCACGTGAAACTATATATTGTTGCTTATTTACATTTTATCTGTATATTTTATTGTCACTATTCTATGCTTACTATATGCCTTACGTGTTTTAATGGCAGTTTTAAAAAATTTGACCGATTTAACTTAACTTCAGATAAAATGGATGACAGTCTATAAGCAAAATGCACCTTAATGATATCCACTAGGATTTAAATAGATTTAATTTTCGCACGATAGCAAGAGAGTGGGTGAAGTATAACGAATTCATTAGTGATATTCTAATGCCAGTATATTTAGCTAAACTGTTTACAAAAATTACCCTAGCTAGGTTGACATATTTTTCGGAACTATACTCATTGTTAAGTGGTGTGTATAATACAATAAAAGGCTATTTTAATTATGACATATATTTATTACAAATAATTTTTGAAATTTATAATAATAATAATAATAATAATAATATAATAATAATAATAGCAATTGTAATAGTATTAATCAAAGTAGAATGTTAACAATAATTGCAAAAAGAATAATGTAATTAATAAAAATAATCATTATTAATTCAATAATAATTTTAATAAAAATTACATTAATATTAATAATAAAAAACAAAAATAAAATTATTAAAATATAAATATTTATAATAAATTAAATAAATATAGTATAAAAATATTTTAATAAAATAATATTAGTGAAAAAGAATAACGATAAAATTAGTATTAAAAATATTAATAAATATTATTTGTATTATTAATATTAATATTATTATAAAAAATATAATCAAAATAAAAATATTATTGCAAAGGTCAATAATAATATAAATAACAATAATTATTAATTTTACAATAATAATAGTAATAATAATATGGATATTAATAATATTATTAAAAATAATATAAATATTTTTTTATTATATAAGTGATATATAAAATAATATTTTAAAAGTATTAAGATGATAATTATAATAAAGCAATAGTTATATTATTAATCAAAATAAATGTTAATGAGAATAAAAAATTAATAATTTAACTAATAGTTATATTTATTAAAATATTAAAATTATTCGCAATTGAAATGACATTTATAATAATAAAAACGTTAAAGAAAATAATAATGAAAAATATAAAAATAATTAAATGAATAACAATAATAATAATAATGATAATACAAAAAATGAAAATTATATTATTTTTAATATTAATAGTTATAGTATTATTAATTATATAATAGTCATACCAAAATAATATTAATAACGTTATTAATAAAATAATCCGATTATAAATGATAAAAGAAATTCTATAAATAATAAATATTATTATTTTAACAATAATATTAATAATAATATTGATAGTAATAAAATAAATAATAATGTTAAAAGTGATATAGACAATTTTAGAAATTATTAGTAATATTTATAATAATAATATTAGTATTATTATTATTATAAATAATGAAATATTATAAGTAAAAATAATAAAATATTATTTATAACAATAAATAATAATAATAATTTTAATATTAATTGTAGTAGATGTATCGTTAATAGTTGTGTTAGTAGTAGTTGTCTTTAAAGTAATAATAATAGCAGTATTAGTATTATTAGTTGTTGGAGGATTAGTAGTAGTTGTAATAATCGCAATATTAGTAGTGTAAATATTATAATTAGTAATAGCAGATATATTAGTCGTAGTAATAATAATAATTGCAGTGTTGGTAATGGTAGCAATAGTAATAGTAGCAGTAGTAGTAGTAGTAGAAATTGCAATATTATTATTAATGATAATTCTTTGAATAATAATCTGCATAAACTACATTTCTGTAAATTTTTGTAGTATATTGGTGTTGATATTTTTAATGCTGATTGCTTTCACGATTTTAAGGTTCTTAACTAAATTATCGGTATTTGAAATATGAGAATGATGATATTTCCATTTGTGGTACTGGTGATTATCAATTTGATTTAGATGATTCACATGATTCTGGTGAAGCTCGTGTTGTGGATTATTTATCTTAAAAATATGCTAAATTATAAATAATTTTTATTTCATTTTTCGTAATAAACGAAAAAATGGAAGCTGAAATGCACTAGCAGATAAAATGAACAAGCGAACTTCGCCATTTCATATTTTACTATTGCAAAATACTTGAAACCTCTGATTGGCTGATCAAGTAGAGCGATTTTCTTGCTTTCAATTGGTCAGCGATCGTTATGCCTAAATACTTTTGTTTGAAGGCGTATACAGGTATTTGGATAATTGTCTTGACCCTTTGCGGTTTAGTACGTGTTCTTTTTTCTGAGTACAAATTTTATTTTCTGTACTAAGTGAATTAATGATCTCTTCCCATTTGATAAATCCTTGACTGAATTAAATAAGAAATACATATTGACTACAAATACGATTATTGGATTAAACATGTTTATTTATTTAAAGCAAAAAACACATGAATATATTCCGATTTGATTTCCGGCGAATATGATCATCGCTGCAATTTTATGACACAGCAAATGAGAGTGAATTCATGTTTCATTTGGATAAGACGGATTATAGCTTTTAGCCTATGTGAATAATCAAGTGATTGGAAATATCCCGTTAAAATACTAAAGATCTTTGGACTGATAAGGTTTGTCTGATAACGATTTGCCTTAAATTGTAAATTTTAGCATTTAAGGTTTTCAAGTTTTGTTTTGTTTGTATTTTATAAACTATTTCTATGCCAAATGAGTGCTTTATCAGAATAGTCTGCCATTTAGTTTCACTATACTGTATGCCTAATGAAGAACAAATGCTTCATGTTTTACTGCCCACTCGCACAATGATTTTTAATAATAATTAATATTAACAATAACGAAATCATTGATTTTAATTGTTTGCGTGCTGACTATTGAAACTAGTAATACGCATATGTTTTCTCACCTAAGCAGCTCGGTGCAACCTCTCAGATTCATGATTTTGTCGCTTAGGCCTACTATTATAATGCTGAACTGAGCTATCAAAATAAAATGTCCCTTTTGTAACAAATATTAATTTTTTAAATGAACATAGGTTGCGCAAGCAGTATTAACGCTTAATTAAATCTAGGTTTTTATCTTGATATAATCACCTGTTTCATTATATACATACATTTGTCAGTATAAGCTAAGTTTTGATTAATGTAGAATATAAACGAAACCTGTTAATTGTATTAGTATTTCATGCCGTTTACATCGGTCGTTTAAACATGACAGAGGGATATCACATTCTAAAAATTACCTCGTTTAGCTTCATTGTACACATTTGGCTAATGCTTTACTCAATGTTCAGCCTAGAGCATTCTGTGTTTCCAACTTTAAAGAGGTTTTCAATACTTACGCTATTTAGTTAAGCATTTTAGAGAAATTAATTATTTTCACGGACACTTACGAAACGTACTTGCCACAGGTGGTCAACGTAAGTTCGGGGCTTCCAAATAACATCTAGAGGTTAAGTAGAAAAACATCATTTGCTGCTTCATGCGAAACTGCACTGTGCAGTTGAATTCTAAAAGCTGCAGACCGATATTTTTATGGCCATACCACGTTTTTCGAGTTATCAGCAATTGTATTATGTTGCTTAGTTCACTTACTAGAAAATAGAAATTTCTGGATAAAATTTAGCAGTACTCCATCGAGGGCTCATCCAGGACTCACTTCATGGAGATTCTGTTTTGCGATTTTATTGTTTTCTAATCGATTTTATGCTATATCGACATTTGATGTTTTAATTTAATATGAGGCCACATTAATCGTCACATTTAGGGATGAAAACGAGACAAACAGATGCAAACCCAAACTTCTCCTTATGATATGCATTAATCGAATAGAAATATTTTAACGGCATTTCATTAGAACTAACGAATTATATTTATTTGTCAAGGCAAATAGAAGTTGACTTAAATAATTCATTTATTTAGTTTCTATCATATCTTGGATATGTTTTAGTTAAATATTAGTTCAATGTTACTTTTAAGGATAGTTTATTTTAATTTACGCAGTTTTCGCAAAAGTTACTTAATGTTTTAATTTAGTTTGTATTTCGAATTTCGAATTTCTCTTAATTTTAACAGTCGGTCGGTTTCTTTAAGCTTGAAGTTTTATTTACCGTGAAAAACGCATTTAATGCCAAATTCTTTTTGTAAGAAATTCTTGACGCCTTCAATTTTTCACCGGAACGATATAAAATTAGTTTTTACATTTACTGTTAAAATGCGCAGTAAACCGAAGTCGAATGTTAATCCAGGTTCACTTAATTTCGCAGATGACGATCAAAACGTAGACAAACAGGGGGAAAATACTTTCTGTGTAATCAGTCTTGTATACTTTATTCGGTTAACACGTAGGCAACTGCGATATCTAGTAAAGAAATCTTTGATCTTGTAATAAAATCATGATCACTTTGGTTTTTTAGTAACTATCTGAATAACGATAAAAGCTCCGTTTGAGTGAATTGCAATCTTGTTTTACACATTCTGCGCATTTAATTCACAAGGCCACGAATTTTGTTGTCTAAATAAAAAAATATATGTCTGTGTACGCTAGCAGATTTTAAAAGAAGCTTTTAACATAAACTCTTCATAAACGCTAAATTTGAAATTATTAATCGAAATCGATATTCTCCGTATATCACGTGAAGCATTAATAAATATCAATGACCTGTTTGAAGACTTCATTAGTGCGTTATCTCACGTACTATTGGCGTGAGAACGTAAGGGTCCCTAGTTTAACAAACGTTGTTGACTCGAAATTCTATTGAAACATAATGACAGCAGTTAAACACATGTGTTCAAAAGCATGCATCAACTAGTCAGCAATTCTTTTCTAAAACTGAAACTTGCATAAAAATGGAAAAGGGTGCATTTGAAATGATGACAGTGCTGAAGGATAACCGAACTTAAAGCATTCAATTTACAGACGATTAGCCAAACATAGCATGTGAACACTAATTTTATCAATGAAATCGAATATGGTCATAGAACCATATACACGATTTTACCAGCTAAATAATACGCACATTATGAAATAAATATCTGACTTTTTAATTCGGTGGTAGGCTTCTGCCAACTTATTTGTGACTTATTTAGTGACTTCAACGAGATGTCAATTATACCACTGTGTGTCAAGCAGCTGCCACAATCGATTTCTTATACGTCACACTGCAATAGGATGCAATTCAAAATATGAAGCAATATCGACAGAAATCCAGAATTGAATTGTTATTTTGAACATTATTTTGTGCAGAACAATCCCTTATCCAACGATTTTTATAATAGCGAATTTTGTTAACAGTTTTCTTTTGGCAGACTAACGTGTTAAACTAAACTATACACGAAAATTATATTGCTAAAAGGAATAAATATAGCAATTTTGCTTAACATTTTTCTACGAGTTACTCACAGGCCTGATTAAAATATGCTTATTTCAGTACATCGAGAGCTCTAAGTTTATAAATAGAGCTTTAGTTGTTACTTTTTAGTTGTTTATTATGTAGTGCAGTAATCTAGAAGTCAGAACACGCGATAATTTGCAAATTTTGGAAAGGAATCAATAATCGAAGCACCACATATGCTATTAATATAAGTGAATTCAAACATTGTTAACAACCGAGAAAGAAATAAGTGAAAAGTTGCTATCAAAATAATTTTAATGTTTAATATTGAGAATTTATTGACAGATCTGTGGACCAGTAATTTCAGTTCGGCTTTCGAAACGTAAGATGTTAGTAAGTATTTCGTCGGCGTCATAAGTAATCTTTTTGCAATCTTGCTAATAGATAAATGATGCTTTATTAAATAAACCCTTATGCTTTTTCATCCTATTGTCCTTTAAAACTATTTACTTTATTTTTTTCTATTTACCTATGAGGTTAATCACTGCATTCGACCCATCCTAGTGTCTGCGGTATAATGTTACATTATGAGTGGCTAGTTAGATCTTCATGTATTAAGAGACTTTATATAGTTTTCATCTGAATGAAAGGATAGCTGGAAAGAATAAGATGGTATATGGCTACAAATTGCGTGTGGTATGCGGTACGGATGGCGCAGTGGATATAGTTGCAGGCTTCGAGGAATTTGTGCCCTAATTCTAACGTCGTTCGTGACAAATTTTCTACAGTACTTGAAGAATACCAATTTAGTTCGAAACTGGTCTACTTGATGAATTGTCTTTGTTACCTGATGCAATTTTTAGTTTATATTGAAAAAATACACAATTAATACGGGCCATTAGAGTATATATATATATATATATATATATATATATATATATATATATATATATATATATATATAACCATTGTCGAGAATATTTTAAGTTGATAAAAAAATGTTCTTCATTGTATTTAACCAGTCGTAGAATAAAATAGCAAAACTACCGTAAATAAAATAGGATTTGTGTTTAATTCAAGATCGAAAACTTTATTAAAAGGATTTTTACCCCCACCTGCGTAATCAATGATTGTTTACTTATATAACCTGTGCATATGTGGAGAAAGCCGCAAAAAGTTAATGTTCGGGACCGCATAGAAATGGTGCGGCCAAAATTTCCAGTCAAGTAAAATATATGCCAGACTACTAGTGGTAAGAGCCGCATATCTTATTTTACTTTCCATATATATTAATTAATATATTATTAATTAATTGACACATAGTTAATTTTCAATGGCCTTTAACAAATGCTATCCACACATATGCTTTGCATAGCGTTGGATTTTTTTTCGTTCTTTTTGCTACACTAATTGTTCCTCGTTTCAACGTTTATTGTAATTTGTTATTTAAATATGAAAAAACATATTTTTCTGGCTTTCATACATACCCTCCAAATTCACTGTATTTTTTTCTAAGAGAGAAGATTCCTCATAAACTATCTTCTATTGCCATCATAACCGATTGACAGTGTTTCCTTTACGTATCCTTCTCAGCTCAGTTAGGCTTTTTTCTGAAAAACATAATAAACAAGTTTGCATTAATTGTGATCATGTTAAGTTTCTGCTTAAGGTCAATCGATATCAGAAATATGAATGCCTAATTTCTGCATGCTGGCATAAGCAGGCAAACGTCAAATTGACATAGTTTAAATCACCATATGAACCCATCATCAAAATTTCTTTACTCTAACGGCAGCAACATCGTTGGAACTTCACTTTGATTATGTCTAAGCAACAAAATGTTTTATTAGCACTAATTTCAGCATCTTTTAAATCTAAAACAATTTTGCTATTATCAGGTGGCTTAGACTCATCTATCGAGGGCAGTTATAGTAAATATAAGTTACCTTTTTTATGTTAAATGTTTCAAAATTTCATGAATCATCCTTGTTCCGAACTAATATGTAGCATGAAATAATAAAAATGATCATTCATTTAATTTTATTAAAATGGTAGATAAATTGAAATTCAAAAATCTTTGGAAGTGCTCGTTTGATGTTGAATCATTATTAAATAATGTTCCGTTAAATAAATCTAATGAGTTTGAATGTCTCTATGACCGTAAGAATTTCCAAAACCTTAAACTGGGTTAAACGCGTTTCGAAAGATTATTTAATCCTTGTTGTTCAGATATTCAATTAATAGAAGTCATCTTTCATTACACTGAATTATCGATAATTTCTGAGGTGCGAAATAAACAAAAATTACTGAAAGTGTTTAGAAAATTTGTTAAATCCTAAACGCAACATGGATAAATCATTTCTTTTTTGACGGGTTGCGCAGTGCGAGCGTCACAATGATAATTACCACGATTGGTGATAGTAAGTTGTTGCTTTGAACTATCAGTTTCGCAAAGATCTGATTGATCCCCGTTTCGAAGTACTCATCAAATTCGTCTTCGTGGTGGCGGGATGCTGATTCGTACATTTCCTTTGAAGGCTTCAACATCGTTCATACTGAACACTATAAATGAGGTAAGATCTAATCTTTGTTGACTGGCGACGTTTCGGATCGGCATTTCCTGTTCCATAATCAGGCCTCTAATAATGTTCTTCATTTTGTAATTATTCATAAGTGTGATGATTTTGGCATCATAATTTTCTGTCAGATATTTTTGAAGGGTTGCGCATGGGGGTGGGGTCTCAATGATAATCACCACGATTGGCGATCGTCGGTCGTCGCTTTGCACTATTAGTTTCGCAAAGCTGTAAATGGGGTTCAATCGGATCTTCGCGAAACTGATAGTGTAAGGCGAAAACCGAAGATCGCTTATCGTGGTAATTATCATTTTGTCGTTCACACTGCGCAACTCTTCAAAAAATATCTCACAGAGAAACATGATGCCACAGTTGTCACAATTATGAATCAGTACAAAATGAAGAAGATTTCGATTGTTGAAGGCCTGATAGTGGAACGTGAAATACCGATCCGAAACGTCGCGAGTCAAAGAAGATTAGATCGTAACTCGTTTACAGTGGCTAGTATGAACAATGTTGAAACCTTCGAAGGAGAAGGACAATCAACACCCAGCCACCACGGAGACGAACTCGAGGCGTACTTACAAATTGAATACATCATATTTGTGCTCTTTCACAAATCTTACCATGCAGACATTTTGCATCATTTTACTTAAGAAGCAGCAGAAATATACGAAATGTACGTATACTTATTTTTGTCCGCGGCAAATTCCGAACAGTATAGGAAGAGTACCTTTAAAAAACAAAACCGGTCTACTGGATGAATTTCTCTTACTACATTATACAATGTTGATTTTATACTAACTAATGTATTAATAATGCTATTGGTAATTGCATGAAACACGCTATCCTTATTTTAAAAAATTTATTCGCCACTCGCGTGATCAATTATTGTTAAATTAAATACTTAAACTTGTGGAATATCAACCTAAATAAAAGTTCAATTAGGATTTAAAGAATTTATATTTTGTTAAATCATTCGGAAAAATAGTCTGGAACTGGTTTTTCCTTCTTTTCACTTGTTTGCAAAAATTACAGAACTATTTACATATATATATATATATATATATATATATATATATTTATGATTCATTTATTTACATTCTGGGATGCCATTTTATTAAATGTGTAGCAACTAGTCTGACTATCCGTTTTACAAGCATATAGTCGGAAATAACTGATTTTCCTGAATGCGTGATGCGTTTTAAATCAATTTCTGCGGTAAATGTTGCTGGATTCTGTTGATCATTTGCATTTTCGTACATTCAAAATATATACTACTGCACATACATTAGAATTCGTAGACTATGAATGATTTGGAGAAAATTGGCAATTGATCTTCGGCAACCAACCTGAGGATTCTCTGCATACTGAATGTGATGTTAACTTAACACGCCTTGACAAGAACAGTATAGTTTTCTGGATAAAATAGGACGGGCGTCTATTTACAACAATGAGCATTCTGAAGAAACCTAATTTCATCATGAACCCTTGTGTTGGTAACTATTTCCGTGGACCTTTTTGCGACGACGTTCAGCATTTTATTTGACAATCTTTTGGTTGGCAAAATATTTAGTTTAAAGCAATGTACCACCCCAAATGAGAATTTAAAGCGTTTACTTTTCATAGTATTTCCTTAGAAAGTAATTCGGCGTCAACTGTTCTAAGGCAATAAATTTGTTGCTAGGTTAATATCATAAAGGTGTACATGGTCTTTGGTTGTAAAATCCTATGTTGTTTACTTTGTGCCATATAAGGACATAAGGTGAACGTTGTTAGCATTTGTCAATTTATTGGATAGAAAATATGCTTTTGGCTGAAGTAAGCGTACTTGACCCCATGCTGACCTCATTATACATATCTATACCATTGCAATATCAGCATTAAGCAGAATTCTGTAAACATACCATTTTTTAAATTAAAAAATGAAACACCTATTCATATAATTGTGTCTAATTTAATCAGATATTCATTATTTTGTATAAATATAGTTATAAAATGCCTTTACTTCACCTCTTTATGCAAAAACACAAATTCAGTAAGAATTTGGCTTTTTAACTGTGTTGAGTTGAAACAGAAGATTTACTTTCGATAAATAGATTTGATGGGTTTCATCGCCAATCTGCTGAACTCTGCGCTTTCATGGCAGATGGAGCAACTGATACGTTAGTAGACAGCCATTAACATCTTTGTGCACTGATGTTTCTAAGCATTGTAGTATTATAAGAACGAATAGAGGGAATAAGTTAAGGCTTATTGAATTTCTGATGTACCTTATACTGATAATTAGTCAATGTTCACCTTTCTATGATTTTATTAAAGGTGTATTTGATTAATTTGCTTCCCACTCTAACCAATGCGGTAATTCTTAATTTCGTCATTCAGCGTGGAAAACTTTTTAAAAAACTAGTCTAATGCGTGCAAACGTTAGAATAACATTCAGCAACTGTAATTTCACTTAATTGGACGTACGTAATGGAATACTTAGCAGCTGTAGATGTACACAAAAATATGCGACGCGTACATATCTGGTTAAACGTCAGTTAGCTGTTATGAGATTAAATGGTTGTAAATACGAATGCACAGACTTGTTATATTGTTGTGTCATTAAAACTTGTTATGAGCTGTGGAGTAATGAAGGAACATGAAAGGTGTCCCGAATTTTCCCGATCAAAAGAGGAACTGAAAAAAATCCTGTGTTATTCAAACAACAGATCAAGTCACTATACAATACAAAATGTCATAGCAATTTATTTATTGCGAGAAGATGTGTCTAACATACAAACCTTATAACAGTTAGATACTGTTTGTGCGGAGAACTAATAGATATGCAATTTTGTATTCGCTGTTGCATACCTAGTAACAAATTAGTTCAAATATGACCAGAAGCATAAACCAAAGACAACATGAACTAAAAGTAAAATCTCATGTGCCCAATCGTTTTGTGATAACTGGCGACTCATCTGCAGTAGCCGGTATTACGCCATTTATCAAAATATATAGTGGGTAAAGGGCGTAATACCGGCTCCTACTGAAGAGTCGCCAGAAAGTAAGAGATTATAGTTTTCGTTCATGCTGTCTTTGGTTTATTCTTTTGATCATATTTGAAATAGGTCCGCGACACCTATTAAACAATTGCATACAAATCGTATGTTATAGCTGGATAGAATTTTTAATTCAAGCATTAACGAACTTTTTTACGAACACCAAAAATATTTGAACAAGCATTGACTGGTTGTATGGTAAGAAAAATTCTTCAAAATTAAGTGCGCGAGCTTCTAACCTCTTTGTGTTTAACCAGTCGTCAAACAACATAGCAAATCCACCGTCAGTCACTCGCACTGACTTGTTTCGATCCTCCATTTTCATCATCATAGCATAACGAAAAGCTGACTAGCGACGGTCAAACCATGATGCAAACAAAAGTAAAGCCAAATTAGATATGCGGCTTTCACATCTAGCAGTCTCACATACATTGTTCTTGACCGGAAATCTCGGCTTCACAATTTCTTTACAGTCACGAATAATGATCTCCTGTGGCTTTCAACGCCCTTGTATAAGTTTCATAATTAAAAATTCATTAATTGCGCAAGTGGTGATAACGATTCAGTACACTCACAAAGCTTAACGTTTTGCAGATTTCGCAACTTATGAAGGTAAGAAAATTAAACTATCATTAATTGCGCGGGCGGTGGTAACAATTCTTTAAATCAAGTTTGCGAGCTCGAAGTAAACATCAATCCCATTGTATTTAACCAGTCGCCGAAAAACATAACAAAACTACCATCAGTCAAACCAACTGACACACTTCGACCTTTCATGATCATCACCAGTTTACGACGGCAAACTGACTGTCGAGGATTAAACCGCATTGAATATATATAGAAAGCATAATTAGATATGCGTCTGTCACTTTTAGTAATCACGCGTATATTCTACTTGACTGAAAATATCGGCTGCACAATTTCTATAATTGTGCAGCTTTTGCCACATATGTATAAATAATACAATTAAGCAATCTTTGACTGCGCGAGTAGTGGTAACAATTTTTATAATCAAGTTTTCGAGATTGAAGTAAGCATCAATCAAATTGTATTTAACCTTTCGTTGAACAACATAGCAAAACTACATGTGACTAGCGTTAGTTATGCATAAGTTGCAAAACACTTGTATTGCTGCGCAACTTAGTCGCAAACATTAGAATGATTTCAAGATTATGCATTCATAAATTGTAGAGACTAAGGTTTATTTTATCCACAATGAATGTTTTACAAGTCTCAACATAGGATCAATTGTATTGCTGAAAGTAAACATGTTAAGGGAAGCCACGCAGGAAATCGTATTTATATTTGGACAGCTTTGTGTTCGAAATGCAAAGAATGGTTTTGGTAAAATTTAGTTAAATTTATTAGCTGGAATTTCTGAATTTGAATTTACTGAAAATAATGTTAGGTATATATATGTATATGTATATATATATATATATATATATATATATATATATATATATAATTTAAATAAAATAAATATTCTTTAATTTATAAATAATAATTAGAAAACCGTTGCCAAAATCTGCATCAAAAAATTTTTTCACGAATCTGGTTAATGAGACCACAAAAACAGCTGTTTACCAGTGTCAGATTTGTATCGGAATATTGGTGTTGACATGTCATGTATGAACTATTTTGATTATGATCATGTTCTTAGGAAATTATAGCTTTTATATTATTTTGGTGTAAAGTCCCGAACGACTCCAAAATCTATTTCGCTTTCTTATTTTATTTAAAAAATTCCGTGACAATTCTGAATTCAATAAAATATGCGGATATTGTTTTAAACCAGTTCTGCGATCTTGAGGTAAAGGTCAGTCTCGTTGTGTCAAACTAGTCACACGACATACCAAAATTAATGCCGGTCACACGTACAAGAACTTATCGACATTTTGAAATTAGAAATTCTTATGTAAAATGTTATTATCACCACCCAATTAAACATTGCTGATTTAACTTATATTGATTTATGTTTTTTTAATTTGTTTTTCGAATTGACATATTTCGTGGTTATAATATACATCTTCGAATGCTCGCCGTTTCAAGATGATTTCACACAATTTAAAAACGCTTATTCTTGCGGTGTATTAGTATGTTTAAATTTATTTAAGACCTCAGTTTTGTTCATGCTTATTTCAACCTAATAATACGCATTTAAGATGCATGTTTGGTTGTTGTTTTATTTACAACGAGGTATAGCTGTGGACAGTCGCTGTTAATTCTTTTACTCAAGGCATTTTTTAAATTTGTTATTTTAATGGCACTCCGAATTTTAACTAAATTTGAAAATGAAGTGATTTTTTATTTTGTGTAATGCAAATTTTGTTAAATATTACGTATTTACTTAAGATAACCAATAATCTAAGCTTGAAGCTTCAACATTTTTAATAAATACGGACAGTATCAAATTTTGGAATCCAAAGCGATCAGGGGACTTTCGAACTTGCGAATATATTTAGAAGCCCTTTCTAGCACAAAAAGAATCAGGCGTTTTACGGAAATACTTTACAAATATTAGAATTTAAACGAATATATTACTAGTATAAAAACGCTATATAAAAGAAGTTAGATTAGTGGCTGCATAATGTAAACTATTAATAAATTTAAAAATATCATTCCTCCAAGTATTTATTATGTAAAATGCAATTATCATAAATTTATGATAGTCTTGTATATTCTCTATATTATTGTCCTAGTTCAAGGCTGTCCGTTGGCTGAAACGGTATTGCCTGAACTTCCAGCGCCTGTAGTTGAATTGAACACAGACGAGACAATGTATGAAAAAGCGGTAGCCACTGTAGTAACTCAGGTTGACAACAAGTGCCTGGCATCTGACCGCTCTAAACACATATTCGTCTCATCTCTAGCAAAGGCAAACGAATGCGAAGTCTACGAGGATACCGTTGACATACAAGCAGACATAAAACCTATCTCTGGTGAAAAAGTAGGACGAAGGATTAGTACGGCGACTGAGCCAGTTGGTAAGTGTTTCGTGAATACCTATGTACATATGTATGAGTGTATGTGTGTATGCGTGTATGTTTGTATGTATGTATGTATGTGTGTATGTATGTATGTATGTATGCATGCATGTATATATATATATATATATATTCTTTATAATGTCCATGCCTTTTAATGTTACACAGTATATTTATAATTAGGAAGAAAGTACACATTAATAACAAAGTGGATAAAG
>JAQBSW010007924.1:25000-37397 GCA_029291075.1 Eudiplozoon nipponicum
TGCCACTTGTTGAAGAAATCTTAACACGTACGACTTGATATTGGCAAGGAGACAAGTTCTTGCTGTTTCACTAGCTCCTGTTAAGAATTTCCTCGAACATAAAACAGTATATTATTACACATTAAATACTATAGACAAAATATATTTAACCCTCGGTTAAATATTTCTCTTTAAATTACTTATAGCCACCTCTCAAGTTTCTGAATTAGGTCTACCTGGTACAGTTCTTTCTTCTACTGTGATATACACAACACCAAATTGTCTACGCGAATCAGCTGTTATCACCTGTTCAAACACCAGTCTGGCCTCACATGCATCCTCTACAACAACAGGATCCGTCCATTTGATGGGAAGCGAAGAGCGAATTAGCCCATTAGCAACGTTGACCACCAACCGTAGTACAAGTTCAACAACCACTGCGAGCAATATCTGTGGCTTAAGTATGAGCAGTAAGGGATTCAGCTCATCTATCCATTCACCTAGCAATATCAGCAATTCAAAACTTTCTAGCTTCGTGCGGAAGCCAAGTGCTATTCAAAGATCTATTACTACCGTGGAAGAAATGCCTGCAACTTCCACGTCATCAAAGCATTTGACTCTGTCTCCTGGAACTGGTAGTAGCACAACAGAATCAACACCGTCACCAGGAATTAATTCAGGGACGGCAGTGCCTACGACATGGTTGGGAGCAAGTGAAGCGGCAGCCAGCCTTTTGCAGCGTTTCAGACCTCTATCAACCGCGTCATCCTCTGCATCACCGACTATTAACACAATGGGGCCAACCACGGCTTTAGCGACAAACTCAGACACACAAGATGTTTCACCTTGTCAAAGTATTATTGAGCATTCTGGTGTAGCACAAATCCGCAAAAATTTAGACAAACAGCGAATTAGTGAATTAGAAGAGTCGCGGAAATCGACATCAGTTTTCATGGGCCTGTTAGCCAACAGTGAAAAGGAAGGCAAAAGTAAACAAGTAGATGAGGAGCAGAACAAAGTTAATCCTCAAATTGAACGGCCGGTAGCTTGTGCCTCACAACCGTTGCATCAATGTCCACGGAGCACGACCTCTCCAGTAGGTGTCACTTATTTTCAATTCTTATTATATTTCCGGTGCTTTGCTCGGTTTTGACGGTCTCATTTTAACCAGACACTGTTCTGATAATTACTCACATTTCAGTTATTTCAACATTGAGGAATAATCCTAACTTGCATACGTTAAAAATATAATTGAAAAACTTTTACCTTGCCTATGACATTGTTTTGATTGCGTTTAATATTTTATCATAACAAAATTATCACATCACTTTAATTCGTTTTCGTTATATGTATGTTTACTGGTCTTATTCATAGATCTTTTAAGGACAATTTTTCGTTTTTTCAGCCATCATTTGTTTAGTGTTGTAATTCGGCGATTTTTGTTCGCGGGTTGTCGCTTTGCTCTATCAGTTTTGAAAAAATCCGATTGATCCTCCATTTCCAAGTACGCATCGAGTTTGTCTTCTTATTGCGTGGGTGTAGATTCATCCCATTTGCTTAAATCTGATATTGTGAGCATTGTACCGTGTATATATGTGATTAGAGGCCTGATGATGATTCGATATATAACGAATCGAAACGCTCCCAATCAACGAAGATTAGATCGTACCTCCTTTCCAGGGGTTATTGTGAATGATGTTGAAGCCTTCGGAAGAAAAAAGGGACTAATCCGCACCCAGCCAATAAGAACACAAACCCGATGCGTTATTGGAAATGGGGATTAATGGGATCTTTTTGCGAAACTGATAGTGTAAAGCGACAACCCGCAAAACATATCGCGGAGATCCAAAATTTGAAGCTCGCACTGTGCAAACATTGACAATATAACACTTGTTTATATTTAAATCATTGATTGCGCGGGTGGTGGTAACGATTCTTTAAATCAAGTTTGCGAGCTTGAAGTAAACACCAATCCCAAACCATTCATCGAACAACATATCAAAACTACCAATAAGCGCACGCACTGACGCGTGCTATGTTGTCGGACGTCTGGTTAAATACAATGGAATTGGTGCTTACTTCAAGCTCGCAAACTTGATTTAAAGAATTGTTGCCAACCCCCGCACAATCAATGATTGTTTAATCATTTGTTTATCGTTTGTATAGTTATACATCAATTTTATTCGACAATTTAATTATTTATCGTCAGCGTAAGTTTGTTTTTGGTTTAGCTAAATTTTAAAAGTTTAGACTTAATGTCTCTTACCAATGCCTGCACAAAATTAATATTTAATTAGATCTAGCTGCAATTGCCTACTCGTTCATTAAGCTACTTCGCAGGATAGTTAACGGTTTTCAATTTGTACTCTGTGTATCTTTAGAAACACCTGCTATTTAGACTTTCTTGAACTCAATCAATTCACGATTTTTGAAAATTCATTGTTTCTTTTTAGTTTGTTCCATTGATCGTTGAACTCTGCGTCACCTTAATTGAGCAGTTTGGCCTCAATTGTGTTGGAATCTATCGTGTATCTGGCAATAAAACAGCACACGACTTTATAACTGCTGAATTAAGCAAGGTATATTATTTTTCATTATTTGGGTATACATTTTACAAGTTTAAATCTTTAAATTTGCGATATTTTCTTTTTACTCTATATTAGTCCAATTTCATGCCATTAGATTATACCGTTATTTGAGGTTTTAAGATAAAACTCAAAGTATGCCGTATTCGTATCCCTGAAATTTTTACAATATGCCTACTCTTTTATTACTCAAACTTTTAGCTTGCATTCTTCCAATTAACATTTATTATTCGCATAATTAAAACGGTAATATATATTGTGATATCTTTATTGGTGTGAATTTTGCTACTTATTTTCATAACAGAATGGTTGCACAATCGTATGCTATCTGTTACATGATTTCTAGTCCTTTTTAGTTAAGATATTTACGTTTAGCTATTCTATGACATCACATTGCGTATATATTAATTTTATTCTTCACTTTTGTGAGGTGGGTAGGTGCCATTGTCTTGTTTTAACGGCAGAAGGTGTAAAACAGGGGTTCTTTCTTTGGCTATTGTTATATTCAATTTTTATTGAATTTCCATGAATTATTGCTATAACTATAAAGATAATGGAATGTTATTATGAAGCTTTAGTAGTCCATACGTGCATAAATGATTCTCCTTTGAGACAATCATTGTCAATGTTCAAATCTCCGTTAAATACATTTGAATCTAGTGGCGACACGCAAGCCATTATAGTGTAGCTTCAGAGCTAAAATTAATGACAACTAATTCTTTAGCAATAAATTCGAAGGCGAAAATTAAATACCAAAAGATGGAATGAAGGCAACTTATCTCTTCAAGGTGCTTTCAGTATCATTGTGATTGGTTAAATAGAAAGAAATTATTACCTGTCTTGTGGAAGTGGACTTATATTCTGCCTTGATGAAAGTCGACGCCGATATTTGGATCATACCTCGGATATCAGGTTTTTGGACAATTTAATATTAAATGTCATAAAAAAGATATATATGGGAGTCTATTTTTGCATTGTAGTTATTGGTCGATCTGTTGAAAAAATAATTTTAAATCTGGTCGTTATTGTTATTAAAAAGAGCTCGCTTAATTATTGCATCATTATTTCGCATACTATTTATTGATATATTATACAGAAGTTAATTTATACTATTTTAGTTAAATTGAATATTGAAGATTAAAATGGCTTCCTCGTGGGCACGGACCACGTAATGTCACTGATCGATTTCAGAAATTCCGTTAAATATGATTAATACTTCCCTTCCCAAGTCAGAATCCAAACCATTGTCATTCATTAAATGTTTATTGTTGGGCAGTGCTATCGTCAAATTTAATATATCCACAATTGTCGTTTGTATTTTGTCAATTTACCGCCATAGTCATGCAATAATCAAACAGATCCACATTTCTATGTACACACAGCGTCAGCCTCCCTGATATCTGAGTTCTTCCTGGTCCCATCACACGCCTTTAGTATTATTCCTTGAAAATGATGTATTATTAATTATTCCCGATTGTTGGATAAATTTCCGATACTTCTTTATGTAATCTTAGTCAGATATGCAATAACACCCACACAACTTTTATCTATATCTTCCTCGTCTCGTGGTAACTGAACAACTTCACGGCCGTCCCGCCACAAGTTGTTGCTAAATATCCTTAGAACATTTGTTGTTGCGCAGTATTATCATTAATATTAATTTATTAACGGTTCTCTTTCGTGGTTAGTCGATTTTCACTAGCAGATCTGAGTTATTTCTGTAGATGCTTATTTCTAGGTACGCACAACCATCTAAATTTTAATTATTTGAAGCACTGAGTCGGTGTAACATAGTCAAGACCAATAATATAGATACGGCTCGAGTCAAGTTTCAACCATGACATTTATTGCATAAGCATGTCAACTATTTGCATATATGTCGTTCCCTTGATCACTAAAATCACATGTTTTTAATTATTATTATACCTTGCCAGTTTTTATTTAAAAAAGAATTATCTAAGTTTTACATTTCACCCCTTTAGCGTCCTTTTCCTGTTCGTATAATAATGCATAAATAATTAAGACAGAAGAATGTGCATTTTCGCATCTAATAGTAATACTTTGATTTTTAACCAGAAAATTAATATTAAAAATGCATTTCATGTTGATGTCTACTTGGATTTAACACGTGAAGTCTTAAAGCGCTATTACTTAATATCGTTGATTCATGATATGCGTTTAATTGAACCAAATTGACTCTTAAATGAGTTTAAAAAATAATAAAAAGAAAAATTGTTACTCTCTATTTATTCAGAATACTCCTAGTTTCAATGTTATAATAAAAGTAAAACAATAATTTATTTGCATATTGTTTCATCTTTCAGCCCATTAGAGGTATCGATACAGATTCGGATAAATGGAACGATATTCCAGCGGTTGGAGTGGTCTTGAAAACATTTCTTCGTAATCTTCCTGATTCACTTTTTCCAAAGGGTAAGTAATTATCGCTCATATTAAGTGTTACCAGTATACAACCAATATTTATTATTATATATTTTAGCATAAAAATCTGTAACCACTGGAATGTGATTGTGTATTAGATATTGCGCTCATAGTAACATATTTATCCAAATGGGATAAGAAAGGTATGCCAAATCCAGCACAACACACACACACACACACACACACACATATATATATATATATATATATATATATATATATATATAATGAGTTCTATTCCACATTCTAGGATAAAAGTGAACTTAATCGATTACATGAACCGTTATGCGGTTATTGTCTCCTCAATTGATACATATCTAACAATAAGACTGTTAAACTGACAATAGTAATCTATATATACAATAAAAAATTACCATAAAAACGGCCTTGATGCTATATATATATATATATATATATATATATATATATATATATTACCTGTAGTATGCGGCACCGGTTGCTAAGTGGTAAAATCAACAGACTCCAAAGCAGATGCGCACAGGTTCGAGCCGTATCCTCGAGAAATAATAAACAGTGCTAAGGGAGTTCTTAAAAATGATGAAACCGGCCTACTCAATGAATTGTATCCTGTATATTACACGACGCTTAGTTTAACCTGACAAATGTATGTATATAATGGGATTGATTTTTAAGTGAAGCTGGCAACCTGTATTTGAATAAAGGAACAAAGGATTTCTTTTCATTTCAAATCGCATAATAAGTAGAAATAATATATTTTATAGTTGAAAATTCAAGTGTTTTTATTTAAAAGCATTTTATGTTATATCAAAATTGTTCTTAGTGCTAACTTTATTTTGTTTAACCATCAATTTACCTCTCTAGTAGTTGCATATTAGTGTATCAAATGTATTTTGTACGAAAAAGTAGAAATGAATGTGACGGAAATGCAATCTGTACTCTGGCAAATTGTACTCTGTCTCATACCACATTTAACAATTTTCCCACGTGCTTTTATCTTACTAACTTTGACAAATCATATTTTAGCCATTCAGATTTGATGCCAGTCCGTATTGATCAGAAACCAATAACTATCAATACGCTGTGTTTACTTAATTACATGTTATGTTCATAGTTGCTTTTCTCTGACTTCCGAGTGCATTAAACTTGATCTAAGTGCTTGCAAATAACATGCGGTTAAAATTAAATTGCCTCAAAATGTTTACTAAAATGTTGTTGCATTCTAATTAATTTTCTCGTTAGATGATGAATCTCTTTGCGCAATGCTGTCCTTCATGTTGTAGATTTGACCGCATTTTTCTTGCGCGGGACAATTTGTAGCACTCTTAGGTCGGTAAAATCTTGAATTTTGATCATTTTCAGGTGCTCTGATTATTGGCTTCGATTGATGGTTTCTCACTTGTCTCTTCTTTTTTTAAGCCTTCTATCAGCTGATTGTCTGAAAATGACGTTTGAACAAGATTTTCCATTGTAATTAATTTTCTCGTTGTATGCTCTCGCAGTTTTTAATAGATTTCACATTTAATGAAATGTTAAATTTTGAATGATGATCACATAAGAGCTTCATATATTGCCAGCTCATTTCTGTAATCTCATTTTGTAACTAACTTAAAGGTTATGTCTGGAGTGCATATGTGTGTGATGTTAGTATGTTACGCAATTTGCAGACGTGTATTCATCATTTCATTTCAAACTGGCATTTCAACTGTAATAATCTTCTGCTTCTTATATTTAACGGTCTGGACGTTCGATCTGCGATTGATGTCACACTGGTGAAATTTGAAGTGGCATTAACACGCAAATTTAACACAACTAAACCACGAGAGTTATTTAAGTTAACACACTTGCCTTTACCAGCAACTAAAGAGAACCAGCCGTTAATATCGTCTTCAATCATTATTTATCAAGGTAAACGCGTAAGTTCTCGACCAACCTACGTAAGTCGATAGTCAAAACGGTATTATAGACGAATAATGGATCATCACAACTTAGACGCCAGTTTGGAATCAAACCTCGCCTCACTGTTCTCCAATAGGTGCTTAATATAATTGCTAAATTCAATTTCAGTAATGAGTTTACAAAATTTGAAGCTATTAGGATAAACAGAATGCCCCTAAATATTTTATTGTATTATGTAGAAAAGACAATACAAACAGTGTGCCGGTTTTGTGCTTATTTGGAGCTCATGACATACGGTCCAATAGTTGTTGCGGAGAGGATTCGTAACTGAGCACATCTGCTTCGGAGACTGTTAGTCTAACCAATGAGAAACCCGTCTCGCATACGGCACGCAATTTATATATATATATATATATATATATATATATATATATATATATATATATCACGGCTACTTTTAGGAGCCGATATGACAACTCGTTAGACCTGAAGTTCCAAATAACCATCCACATTCTGTCATATATACGCTATATTTGGAATTGATACTCAAATGGACAGTTATATAATTAAACGAACATTAGTTGCACGGGCGATGTTAACAATTACTTTAATCAAGATTGCGAACTTGATATAAACACCTGACCCATTGTGTACATACATTTGTCAGTATAAACTAAGTATTGTATAATGTAGAAAAGGGAATTCATCCGGTAGACCAGTTTCGTCCTTATTGGTAACTCTTCTAATTCGAAGTTCCCAATAAGGACAAAACCGGTCTACTGGATGAATTTGCAAGTATGTATTAGGTTTTGCGAACCTGGTAACAAATTAGTTCAGTTGCTTGTCAGAAGGTGTAAAGGCAGCAGACGGAAAGTATAATCATGTGCACATTCGTTTCGTGCTTACTGGCGACTCATCAGTAGAGCCGATTATCACCCTTTAACCACTATATATTTGGTAGAAGAATGTGGAATAATAGGACGATACAATCTCCTAGACTGGATGAATTGCCTTTCCTGCTTTATACAAAACGCAGTTTGTACTGACAAATTTGTGTATATAATGGAACTGGTGTTTAAATCAAGCTCGTATCCATTATTTAAATATATTAGTGCATCCAGCAGAACCCGAACGTTTATTATGCTAACGTCAGCGAACATTCGACCGGATTTGCAAATAGCTAAATTAAAAATAGTTGTGCAAACAGCATCACTGTCATCATAAAGAGAGGTAAGAATTGTACGACAATACAATCGATCAGTAATATAATTTGCACACGCTGCGCTGCTACCAAGGTGACAAAATATAACAAAGAAAAGACAATACGGAAAAGGCATATAATATAGGCATAACTGTAAGAAATTGCAAAAAATGAACACGTGATCCAACACAATCGATTAATACAAAACAACTAGATCTCCAGCATAACTGTGTAACAAAATAAAAATGACCAGCACGCAGACGTATAAGCTCAAGCATTCACAAATCAACCCACAATAAAGCACCAACGAGAAAGAGAAGCAAAAATGAAAATCAAACTAGTTGTCGGCAGCTTAATCGAAATGACACACAGACTGTATTTATATGTGTGATTGAAATGCGTAGTTGTGTATTCTCCAAATAAACTGGCCGTTATCTACAATAAGCATACACTTTTATCTTAAATGTTTTTTTCCTAATAAAAAATTGCTGTTTAATATTCGAAGGCAATGCGAATTATAAGTAGATATATATATATATATATATATATATATATATATATATATATATATATATATATATATATCCTCTATATAATTCTTTATTTATACATGTTTTACTAGTCATGTACGCTGACTTTATTGGAGCCTGCCAGCTTGGTAGCCGTGAACGAAAACTGTTGTCTGTACAACGCCTACTTAGTATAATGGAGTGTTATCCAAACCATCCAGAGTATCGTGCTCACAGAGCCACGTTGCGTTATTTGGTGACACATTTGTCACGTGTGGCCAGTCGTCAGTCCGTGAACAAAATGACGGCTTACAATCTCGCACTGGTGTTTGCGCCTAACCTTTTGCAGTCGATAAATGACACACCTGAACAACAGATGTTTGACGCAAAAGCAAAAATATGGGTAAGAACTAGTTTAGTTTATCGCCAACTGAATGTTAATGTGTATTTAGTTTTATGTTTCGTCTAACCTCAAATGCTTCAGAACGTTAAATGAATGGCAAATAATGAAGAATTTAATGTTAATGTTCCCTGATGCTTCCTACAAGTAGACACTCACGGCAACTATCAATACGGAGAAGCAATCGCTAAAATTGAATTTGATAAAGGCTCTAGTACTTAAATGGTGAGTTTTGTTATGGTTCTAATTCTTCTTATTTGTGGGTGAGCATTTTTTCTTTTGCAGGACAATTGATAGCGCAATAGGTCCGTAAAGTAGATATAGAGCAAGTAATACTAATTTATCATATATATATATATATATATATATATATATATATATAAACTATAACATATATATATATATGGAAAAATAAATTTATACGGGATATGAGTATGTGTATTTGGTTGAGATACGATTCGTTAGTGTAAGCTCCTTATTTGGTCTTGTCCAAACGATAGATTTATGGTATATTCTATAAACAGTTTTATTAACCTCTCTCTATAACCTATTTCACACAGGTTGAGATTAGGTAAACCGTGAATTTGAGGATCACTGCAATATTATTAACATAAAAAAACTTTTTTTATCATTCTACGCATTCTGAACAGAAAGTAAAAATATCGATACATCGTGGACAGGTGTGTATGTCAATCCATAGGGTTTGCTTATAGTTATTCTATAAATGTCACTTTAGTAGAATACACATATGTGTATATAGGTTGGTGTGTGTGGGGCGGGTGACATGGATAAGTTTTTGTATATATTTTAGTGTAAGAAAATAGGTATGATGACCGGATATTAGGGCAGACAATAAAAATAGTTTATGAATTAAATAAATTTAAATAGATCTGTCTTGAATGAGGATACCACATTTTCAACTAGTTGTTTTATTCCTGTGCGTATGGTGACAACCCTGAAGATGGGACTGGAAATGCAATCCCGAAAATTCGGAAAAAAGAGTTTGAGACAAGCAGCTGACGGAAAGCTTCAAAAGGAAGCGACAAGTGAGAACCCATCAATCAAAGGCCAATAATCGGTGCACCTGGAAATTAAAGGATTCAAGATTTTACCGACCAGCGAGAGCTATCAATTGTCCTGCACAAGAAAAATTCTGTCAAATCCACAAAAAGGCTATAGTAGTTTTTCGCATTGGTCGCATAAAAAAATATGTCCATTTGTAGATGTATGGGCATAACCAGTTCTGCATGTGTCCATAAAATTTTTAATTCAATCGTCTGTTGCATTTTTATAATTGGTATTGACTACGGACACGGAGCCAAGTGTAGATTTCGTTAAATGGAAATTGTGTTTAGCTTTTGTTTTTGGTAAGTATAGAAGTTGATGTAATCAAAATTGGGTCATTTGCAAAATATGTGTATGTAACTGCCAAACGCATTCATTCTGTCAGAGGTTGCATTGTCTCTTCGCTTTTATATTTCAGGTTATTATACATGGGTTTCTTGTCTGCTTCATATCCATTCACAACTGGTTTTACTGCACCATTAAATTTCTACTTGCTTTTAAATATAGCGAACAACCGTTAATGACAAGAATATTTTGCAGAACATACAATTTAGTCAAAAAGCAATTAGGCCTTATTCAAAGTCGGATTTACGTCAAACTGGAAAAAATAAATACTGGTGACAGATTTCGACAAGCTTTAGAATAATAAATTGTTGGTTTTCTTTTCTTTCTTAATTTCAAATCTGAAAACTGTCTGAAATATTGAATAAACTCTGCTTTTGCAAATATAGTAATTTTATTGCCGGAAGTAAAAAACATTTTTCTGTAAGCCAGAGTCCCAATTTTGAAAAGAGCTGGTTTCTCGTTTAAAAAACGTATTAGCAGATTCGCCAAGTTAAGGTTTTTCTCAAGTTGGTGTGCTTCAGCCTTAAGGCGATTGCTTGCCCCTTTAAGTATCACGTTTAAAGCCTTCCTCACAGCAAACTGTTGACATTCATTCAAAATCCCAGGAAGATATTTCAATCGCGTGTTAGCATCGCATGGTTCATAGGTAAGTCTTTCGGTAAATGAAAATTCCAGGCGCGTGAGGTGTCTCTTTTCTGTGGGTAATCTAGAATTTTAGCCTCTCCGAAATATAAAATGGAGATAATTTAAGTTGTGCAGTATTAAATGTGAAAATCGTCGGATTCTAGGTATCTTGATAATTGACACATCATTTTAAAATTTTTACACATACTGAGATTTAATATTCGTCAAACATTTACTTTCGAGTATAAACTTGACAAACAATTAGAAGATTTCGAGGAAGCGCTTGCGCTTTATATTATTAGATAATTTTTGAAAAATTAAAATATATAAATTTGATTCACCTAAATAGAAAAATGATGTACTGAATAATAGTCCAAATTGATTTCATAGAAAAAAACTAAAAGAGCATTAGTTTGTGTGGTGTTAGAAAAGCCCCATGGTGAAACCAATGATCATGTACATCACACTAGACAGCTTTCGGAGTATTGATTGGGGACCAAGTTCGTGTTATTCTTTTGCCAGTTGAAGAATCAGGAGTAGCTTTCATGGACCGTGATGAATAGTTATTTGAAGTTAATTAGTTTATTCATTGTCCGCAATTCGCTATTTAAACTAGAGAAGCTACAACGAAACAAACCGATAATACTGTTTCCATTTATTCTTATTATTTCTACAACAAGAAAGGACCGTGCTTGCCGCGCCCAAATTTCTGAGATCATTTTGACGTTATGCATCGATTTAAATAGAATACGTGGCTAGCCAGGTATATGTGGCGAAAGCTACAAACAGTTAATGTTCGGGACTGCATATATATTGTGCAGCCGACATTTCCAGTCAAGTTCATGTATGCGAATTGCTAGAGACGTATACTACCTGATTTCATATATGTTTCATCGTGGTTTGATTCGATAATGTTAGCCAAATACTGATGATGATCATGAGTGTTGAAATAATGTAGCCAGGTTGTATTTTGTTACGTTGTTGACGACCGGTTAAATACAAGGATTGCGTTTACCGCTCGTAAACTTGATTTAAAGAATTGCTACCACCACCCGCGCAAACAATTATTGTTAAATTGAAAACCGTAGGCCTTCTGGAGAACTTGCTTTTTAATCCAAATATTTGCATAGGAACTTTCGCTTTGCAATTGCAAATGAAAGAAAACGATATTGTAGTATCTCTTGATGTGTAGCTAGGACGTGAAACTGATGAGATACAATTTAACAATAATTGTTTGCGCAGGTGGTGGTAACAATTCTTTAAATCAAGTTTGCGAGCTTGAAGTAAACACCAATCCCATTGTATTTAACCAGTCGTCGAACAACATAACAAGACTACCGCCAGCCGCAACGCACTGACGCGTATCGAC
>JAQBSW010007925.1:0-37393 GCA_029291075.1 Eudiplozoon nipponicum
TTATTGTTTTAATATATATTGCAAGAAATCTTATTTTAATATTATGGCCCATTTTGAAAATATTGAGGAAGAAGAGAAATTAGCAGGTGGACTTGAGAAATGTAGTTTAAAAGATAATTCAGTTGTACTAGATTAGATGAGCATACCGCATATATGGGTTATCCGAGCCTAGCATCTCCGAGGCTATATTATGTGATACTTGCTCTTTCGTAAAAAATATTATTTTTTATTTTTATTTATTTACAAGAACGAATTTAATTAAATTTTAGTGCGGTTGTCATGACGTTATTTATGCATAATTGGTTAAAGACTACTCATATAAACTTTAGGTTTATTTTGCAATTTTATATAAAACATTTTGCATGTTCAAAAATGTGTCAGAATGTTGTACGATAATTTTGAATATTCTAGCGCTTGTGGGTTGGTCGCTGTGGACTGCAATCAATCAAGTATTTACTTAACATATCCATTCACAAATAAAGTAATAAGCTCCAGAATAGTTAAACGTTGCATATAAAAATTGTTTAACATATCATGAGATTAATAAATTATCTCAATATCAGGACTTTTGTATTTTGAAATCTAATTAAAAAACCAACACTATTTAAAAGTGGTGCCTGCAATAGATTAAAACTTATATGTGAACAGAACAAATAATGAAAGTGCATAGTATTTGTTCCATAATGGATTATTTTTATTCCTATGGGATAATTAATAATAGTGATTGTCGCTAAATCTTAATTTTACCATTTGTACTAACTACTTTTTGTAGCACCCTGAATGAGATTAATGATTTTATTTTTCTGCACACTGGAAAAATGATCGCAGATATGACAAAAGATAAGTTATAAAGGTTATCAAAATAGTTAGAGACAAAGTAAGTGGATGCAAAATTTATCTATTTGTGATCATATTTTCATGGTATTGTAGAGGCTCCTAACCTATTCGTGTCTGAGAACCCCATAGATGCCAGATCGCTTATAGTCCTAAAATTTACAGTAGAATCTGATAAGCTTATATTTTCATTCGCATCTGCTACATTTAAACCTGCAATATCTTGTGCTAACTTGCTAGTGTCCTCAAATTTAAGATCTGCATCCATATCTAAGAAATTTAATTATTAAGTAGACACTTAATGTTAGGCAAATCGGGATGTGAAACCTGTCTCGTACAAAACACCCAAACAAATGATCTGGAAAGAAATAGACTAGAACAATAGAATTATTAAATTACCTGTTCCAGAACGTCCCTTCTATTCGTGCATCAATAAACAATATAAGACAGTTTTAGCAGGCGTATATTGTGGAATATGATCAGTTTTTAATGAAGAAAAATGAAACAATTGCAGCAGGCCAAAGGAAGATACAACCAGTAGAGGACCGAATTGCTCGAAAACTGAAAAATGGCGCACAATTCAAAGTCAAGTATTTAAACAAAGAAAGTTCTGGAAAATAAAAGAAAAAATTCTTTTTAAATAAAATTCGTTACAATCAGCCAAGGTGGTTTAAATTTATCAGTTAATATTACTTTAATTTTGGCGGAGGATTTATCTTCCTCCACATACACCACCTTCTCAAAAAAAGACGGCTAGTAATAGACGTAATCATGATTTTTCGGCTGACGTTATACTCTTCCAAAACGAGTTGTGCATAATGGCGCCCCTGAAGTCGGCATCGCGCCCGTTACAGTTGACACTGGTTCTTCCGTATCATCTGGTATAGCTAAACAATTTTCATGTTGTGAACTGGTAGAATAAGATTTTGCTATATTAGACAACGCGTCTTCTGAGTTCTGCATTTCGTTATGTGCCTGTATGATGGGATTGCACACATCAGATTCGCCCATAGAACGATGGTCATTCAACGCATCTGTTAATTCAGTCGTATCGTCTAACCAGATAAACTTGGGATTGCAACGATCCAACATAACACAATCCTCAATGCCATTTATCTCTATGATGACATTCTTGTCAGTCATCCTCTTGATTTTATGAGGTCCTTTGTAAAATGGAATCAGGCAATTCTTCCTATTTTCATTACTTACATACACATGCGAAGCCGATCTTAGATCTGAGGACATATAGCACTTTGTTTTTTCTTTTCTAGTCTTGGTCGGAGGCAAACGACACATCTTATCTCTAAGTGCTCCGACAAACCCATCTACATAACTAGAAACCCAATCAAGACTACTTGGAGTTTCTACTAGAAAATCTCCAGGAAACTTAAATGGTTCTCCATAAACCAGTTCTGCTATGGAAATTCCCAATTGTGCCCTATATCTGTTGCGCATGGCGAGTAGTACTATAGGAATATCGTGTATCCAGCTTGTTCCACTAGTACACCTTAACGCAGCTTTCAGTTCACGATGCAGCCTTTCTACCATCCCATTTGCTCGTGGGTTGTACGCGCTAGTATGCAATACAGTTGTTCCCATGATGTTGAGAGATCTTTCGAAAAGCTCGGACATAAATTGACTACCGCGATCATTAGTGACCTTTTCCGGAACACCATAACGCGATATCCAATTATGTAGAAACGCGAACAAGACTTCTTGCGCTGTCATGTCTTTTAAAATCGCCACTTCAAATTGACAACTAAATCTATCTATCATGGTCAGCAAGTATTTGTTCTCATTAACTTCAGGCATTTCGACAATGTCTATATGTACGTGTCTCAACCGTCCATTTGGTATCCCAATATTCTTTATCTCGGTTCTGGTATGTCTCCACACCTTACACGTTTGACACTTGGCACAGGCTCTTACCCATACCCGTATGTCTTTAGACATGTGCGGCCATACGTATCTGTCGTTAATTAATCGAATGGTGGCTTTAATGGATGGATCTTCCATGTCGTGTAATACTTGGACAATTTTGGCCCGTAACTCCAACGGCACATATGGTCGTGGTTGACTTCTGGACGTTTCGCATAACAACCACTTGCCACTCATGAGCTTACGAACATATCCTGGTCTTTTGGACAAGACTAACATAAGGGGATCCAATCCTTGCGCTTCCTCAATTTGACTAACTAAATCATGCATAGAATTATCTAAATTCTTCAACGGACCTTGAAATATCAGCTCGACATCGGCATCATTCGGTCTGCTAAGTGCATCGGCTACCACATTCTCCTTACCAGCAATATGAGACACAGTGAAATCGAACTCTGAATTTATTGTACGAGGGTAATTAAGCTTCGCTGTTTTACCAAGTATACTAATCAACGGCTTATGATCGGTCAATAACTTAAATTTATGGCCATCTAAGAAATGCTCAAAGTGTAGCACTGCGGCATACACATCTAGAAGCTCTTTACCAAATGTATCATAACGATTTTCTCGATCATTAAGCTTACGGCTATAAAACCCAATCGGTCTTACTATGTCCTGATCTCTTTGCTGTAGCACTGCCCCTATTGCAACATCTGTGGCATCTGTGATTAGTTCGAAAGGTTTCTCCCAATCTACAGGTGCTAATGTGGTTATATCACTTTTCCTTGGCATTCCGGAATTTTTTCGGTCTTCTGGACTCAAGTTTATAGGCCAAGACTTCTTGATCGTGCTCTTTTCACGAGTAAGATGGCGTGTCAACGATCCTAGAATTCCGGCTAGACCTGGAATGAATCGACGGTAATAGCTGATCCTGCTCAAGAACCTTTGCAACTGGCGCACGGTTCGGGGTTCCGTAACGTCTTTAATAGCTTGGATCTTATCTTCCAAAGGCTTAGTTCCGTCTTTGGAAAGTATATGACCAAGATATTTAACTGAAGAGCATCCGATGTTACTCTTATTATGTTTGACCACTAATCAATATTGTTCCAGCCTGGTCAAAACCGTTTCCAAATGCCCACGATGTTCATCTCGTGAGCGACTAAAAATTATAATGTCGTCTATGTACACCCTTGCAAATGGACAATTCTGAAGGATGTCTTCAGCCAAACGCTGGAATATCTGACTAACACATTTCAAACCAAAAGGCATTCGAAGAAATCCATGCGATCCCCCTCCTGGAAATCTGACATCGGTGAGTGGTATCGAATTTTCCTCCATTGGTATCTGATAGTGTGCTTTCTGGAGATCTAATATTGAATAAACCTCATATCCCATTATATCTCGGTGTAAAGTACTCTGGTTAGGGAGAGGATAAGAATCACCCTTCGTCACTGAGTTTAACAGACGATAATTTCCACAAACCCTCCATTGACCCGGTTCAGGTTTGGGAACTATCACAATTCGGGAAGCAAAATTGGAATTTGACCTTCTACAAATCCCCTCTTCGCGCAATTGGTGAAATTCAGACAAAGCAACTTGTTCCTTGTGTTGTGCCAACGTTTAAGCCTTTGGTGAACAAGGTAATGGAGCCACCAATTCTATTTGGTGTTCTACTCCTTTCTGCAATCCTATCCTTTTGGCACTGAAAGGATGAAACACTGCTAGGTGCTTCTCAATGATATCGGTAAAGTCATGTGCGACCGTTGGACGGGGTAAAAGAACTGTTCTAACTGCCGATGTGCTAGACTCAGTATGTGTTGTCATCTCTACGCCTTCTGCGATAGTCCTAGCTTTGGGGTCTAATGTCAGTTTGAAATGTGTCAAGAAATCCATACCAATGATGTGGTCCTTGATATCGGCTACGAGAAAATCCATGTAAAGGAAGATTTCTGGCCTAACGTCACCGACATTTCTTTCACCCCTTTGACTCCTATCGGACTACTGTTAGCGGCCCATAGTTGATAATAAAATGTGGGGCAATCTGCTTCCACCACGTCTGACCTAACTATGCTTACCTCAGAACCCGTATCGATTAGAAATTCCAGTCCAGATAATTCATCTTTAATAATGAATTTGTTGCTGGATAATCTGGCAATGTTTTCCAGATCTCCGCTTAGTAAGAATCGGACTCTCTTGCCTTCTGTATCGGTGCTAACTGGTCCTGTCGCATTTTTAACTTTTGCCTTAAGTATGCCTTTTAAAGGCATATCTGGGAGCCTTTGCAATGGAACCCCCCCTACGGCTCCTACTAGCGGGGGTTTTATCCTTTTCCCGGTGATGGATTTCTCTCTACCGGTTTAGTGCTTCCTTTCCATCTGGGTCCACCTAATTGCGGGTATATACAATTCTCACCTTGGCACCTTTTACTTCGTCCGTATTCGCTATGTGCCTTACACCATCCGCGTGGCCCTTCGAAGCGTTGACGCGAGTGACTCCCTCGACGTCTAGTATATCTATCCTGACTCTGAAGTTGCGAAATGTCTCGACGTATACTAGCAACTTCTCTACATAACTAACGCAAGGTTTCTTGTATCGTCAGGTTAGTTTCGGCATCTGACCTAACTGGCTGACAAAAATCTGCTATTACAGCATGTACTTGTGGTTCCTGCAGTTATACACTCCGTCTAGCCCTCTGAGTTTTGTTGGCCAATCAATATTCATTGTGTCAAATACTTCCAATGTGGTTCTAAGTCTAGATGGTAGCTCAGCTGTAAAAATAGAATTTACCACATCTCTGGATATATTCACCTGGAAGCTTTCGTACCAAGGCGTTCGGAAAACTCTGATGGTAGTTGACGCCCCATTTTTTTAAGCGTAATAATTCGCACAGGCTGATATCTCCGTTGGATTTCAGCCATTAATAATTCAAATGCATTGTACGGTTTTTCTACCACAGTTCTGTCTCTGAAATTTTCCAAGGCGTTTCGGAAATTCTCAGGCAATGCCATCCATGCTGCAACAAATTTCTCCATAGGGTTTACGATATTATAAGCGCTAAATATCATTTTGGCATCCCCGACCCAACTTGAGACTTTTTCAGATTTATATTGCAGAAGACTTAATATTCTTGGACTGGCGCGGTCGCCAACTTTTGTAGAGTCTCCTAACCTATTGGTGTCTGAGAACCCCATAGATGCCAGATCGTGTTCCGTCCTTACATGTACAATAGAATTCGAGAAGCTTGTATTTTCATTCATATCTGCTAAATTCATACCTGCCATGTCTTGTGCTAACTTGATAGTGTCCTCAAATTTAAGATGAGCTTCCATGTCGATCGAATTTAATTATTAACTAGACACTTAATGTTAGGTAATCGGAATGCGAAACCTTTCACGTTACGTAAAACCCGAACAAATAATCTGGACAGAAATAGACGTGAAAAAACAGAATTATTAAATTACCTGTTCCAGAACGTCCCCAAATATATGCATATATAAAAAATAGAAGACAGTGTTAGCAGTAGTTTATTGTAGAAATTGAGTAAACGTCAAATGATGAAAATGAAATAAATGCAGCACGCGAGGAAGTTACAACCGGTCACGGACAGTAATGCTCGAAAACTGAAATTGCGCACATTCAAAGTATTTATACAGTCAAGTATTTAAACGAAGAAAGTTCTGGAAAATAAATGAATGAATTCATTTTAAATAAAATTCGTTTCAATCAGCCAAGGTAGTTTAAATTTATCTGTTAATGTCACTTTAATTTTGGCGGAGGAATTATCTTCCTCCACAATTACAATTAAATTTGCAGTTCAAGAAATCTCAATTAAAACTGCTTGAAACTAACAGAGATTGTTGCTAAAATCACAGTTACGAGAAATATTGTGTAAAAGCAAAGTTAGACTATTTGACCTTAAGGAGAAATATATTTGTCAAAATTGAACATCGTTGGGTTGTAACGCGGAGCCGCATGTTACACTATAATAATTTTCATACAATTATTAGGATAAAGGAAACAAACGATCATTTTAACTAATCCCATTTGTACAATAAATAATTATATAAATAATAATTGATTTATCATCGAAGTTCACATACCCGATAATTGCAAAAATTAAAGTATAATTCGAGTTTAACATTATCCATAAAAGACAAATATGACTAGCAATTGTTTATTTGTTATCTTCACTAATATGATGATATAATAATAATAATAATAATAATAATAATAATAATAACAATAATAATAATAATAATAATAATAATAATAATAATAATAATAATAATAATAATACATTTATTTGACAATAAAGACCAACAGGCCCACCAGTTGAAATGATGAGGTACAAATGAAAAGTAGGATATATAGAGTTGAATGTAATTGTGATTAGTAAAGTATTTAATTATAAGGAAGGAAGGAGTTGAGAAAGAGAAGTTCTTTCATCAACTTCGTCATTATTCGTTCTGATGGAAAAGAGATTCCACTGGAATAGGAAGGATCGACTAGAGTACAGATCGTGAAGAGTTCGAGTAGCAATGAGGGATTTGCTAATGTAGGACGAATATGAGTCTGAAATGGAAGGCGATGGAGAATCTGATGCAGAAGTCGACCGATGGAGTTCTTCGCCACAGATTTCCAGTTTTTGTCTGGTGGTATTGATTAGGATAAAATCGACTAGATTGAAGCTTTGGAGAGTCAGAATGTCAGTGTTGCGTACATGGTTCACTGGCTTCCGTTGAGTGAGGTTACGCCTAATGATAGGAGATGAGGAACCAGCGTCCGATAGATACTGTTCGATAGTTCAGTAGACTTTTCGAGGTTCCGATTGTTTGCAAGAACAAAAAGAAAAGATTAAGTAGAGCAAATTGTGGCACAATAAACAATATTTGGATGCGTTTGAATAATAATGAGAATAGAAATGCTATCCGGAAGACAGTTTTTGAAATTTAGAATCAGAGGCGAATGTTTGAAATTAGAGGCTAGCCAGAAGAAACTAGATAACAGCCTAGGGATAAAAAGAAGTGTTATGGGTTAATGAGGAACCAAATTTGCTTCCAATCAGACGTCTTGCATAGGAATTCGTTAAAGAAGTGATTGTGAGGCACCTTCTAAAAAAACGTAATGAGATAGGAACATTATTTCCGCGGGAAGAGCGTTGAATACACTTATGGCTTTGGAAAAGAGATAGAGTTTGGTAAATATATTGGGGGTGTGGTTGGATTAGATTGAAGAGTCGCTATGGCGTGTAGCGTAATGGTTACTTAGGCGAGCGAATTTTGACAGGGATCGGCTGTTTGTGATCTATTGAACGAAATAAATGACTCGCAAGTGACGGGTATATCATAGCGGAAGAAGGTTAGCCAGGTCTAGGCGTTCTCAATAATTCTGGTTGTGAGGGAAGACTCGCTTTAGAAATCTAGAAGAAATCTGCTCGATAGCGTAAGATGAGGCTAGATTGAGAGGCCAATAAAATTCGCTAGCATATGTTATGTTGAGTACATTGCGGGTTGGAGAATGGAATTGTTAGTCTTGATGCCGATTAAACAGGCCAACCTGAAGAGCTTGGAGGTTGTATGTTAAAGACGTGGGGAAAAGCCTAGCGATTTAGAAAAGAAGATACCAAGGTGCTTGGCCGAGTCTATTAATTCAATATCAAAGCGTCAATTTTACCGGGGTTTAGATTAAGATCGATTCTGCTAAGTTGCGAGTGTAGTGAGGATAACAGCTGAGTGATAAGATGTAAGGAAAGGTTGGATACTATTACCATGTCATCTACATATTTGAACAGCTTGAATATGTTGTCCTCAACCTGCACCTGTGCGAGTGTTAGGTTGAAAAGTATAGGACCAAGTACGAAACCCTGTGGAAACGTATAACATATACCATAAAATGGCTTGTTCCACTAGTTTCGTTTGGTAAACTTGTGAGGTATATTGCAACTGATGAAGGCTATCGATATGTTTAGCCTAAATTTTGTGAAAAAAGGAAACTACTGGAACACTAGAATGTTTTATTATTGTAGGCTGTTTTGTAGCCAATGTAAGAAGTCTAGCGAGGTAGCTATCTATTTTGTGAAGCCATACCATACCTACATAGGCCTGGTAGCTGCTGTTGAGATCCGTGCTTATGATTATTCCCCGACCTTTTTCCGATGGGTGATGTGAGAAGGCTAAGTCGAATCATCATACGTATATTGTACACAATGTTGCAAAGAAAAAAAACTAAATTCATTGTTAGTCCAAATTGACCGTGCTCTAGACGGCAACAAAACGATATATTGAAAACACAAGTAATTATCAAATCACAGTTAAACAAAACGGACAGTGCTCTAGACGGCAACAAAACGAAATATTGTCAACAGAAGTAATTATCAATTAACAGTTAAACAAACGCCTGAATCGTGATGAATACATGTAAATGATTGAAAATATATGATGATATAAATAAAGTCACTGGTAAATATTGTCACTGATGATTAGTGGATAAAATTCGTGTAAAAACAGTCTTGAAAAAAAATCACAAATAATTAATCCACTATTTGCTAGGTTTTTAAATAATTTAATTACAATAATCCATTAAACTCTGAAATTCTGATACGTAGAATCATAAACGAACAGTAAATCACTTGTATAAACTGAGAATAATTCAAAACAGAAGAGTAATTCCACAATGACACTATAATCTACGGCATGCTCCCTACATATTGCGCGCGGGTGTCTATATTTACAAAACAAAACCCTATTAATTACAATTAAATTGCAGTTCGAGAACTCTCAACTGAAACTGCTTGAAACCAACAGAGATTGTTGCTAAAATCACAGTTAAGAGAAATATTGTGTAAAAACAGAGTTAGATTATTTGACCATAAAGAGTACTATATTTTTCACAATTGAGCATAGTCAGGTTGTAACACGGAGCCGCGTGTTACATTATAATCAAAATTAATAAGATCAATAGGATTGTACATTTTTTCTATTTCAGGAAATAAAATTTTAAATAACATCTTAGATGGTGTCGTTTCTCTACGACTCTTTGGCAATTGATTTTAAATTTAGTAAATTTTTGAAGAAAAAAATAACTTTACCGGAAAATTTCCCACTAAAGAAGGAAAGACCGCCGAATATCCATATCTAGTTCTAACTTCATGAATCTTTCTTATTGGATTCATATAGGCACAAACACACTGATTCAATTAGAATACATAATCTACTGGCGTATATAATGCAGGACACAGGGCTAATATGTTTCACAATTTTTTCTCTGTACTGCTTCTAGCCTATTTGACAGTTTTTTTTCATTGGATTCCTACTAGCCGCAGCGTTCAAGTATCGACCTAATCGAAACTATATACATTTGTAATTTTATATCATTCAATAAAATATTTCTATATATTAATGCCCTTTTCTTCTTAGCAATGCTAACTATTCCTTCAATATTTCTCACATCAGAATGTGTACATTGAATAATTCTGCCTAAATCCTTAATTTCTTGCTGAAGTTTTATCTCAGAAGCATTATTTAACACAGCATCATGAAAATAAAAATAATTAAACTCTGTTCTATTGAAGGAGGTATTGTGGTTATTGTAAAAGGTTTTTTCTGGGTAGCTGTTTATTTAGCGATGCTATGCCATTCCTACATATGCCTGGTAGCGGTCGTCGGAGAAGATTAGATTCGTGGGCCGTATCAGACCTCTTTCCAACGGTTGATGTAAGAAGGCTAAGTCGAATTATCATACGTGTATTGTAAAAAATGTTCAAAGATAATTAAAATTCACTGTTAGTCAAAATTGACCGTGCTCTAGACGGCAACAAAATAAAATATTGTCAACACAAGTTAATATCTAGGCACAAAGCAAAGTCATAATAAACACAATAAATAAATCCAGAATGTCTTAGCTGAACTCTTAGTTTTCGGATAAATAATTGAGAAACACACAAAATATAAATCCAGAATATCTTAGCTGAACTGTTCGTTTTCGGATAAATGATTGAGAAACACAGAATATTAATCCAGAATGTCTTATTTGAACTGCTAGTTTACGGATAAATGATTGAAAAACACACAAAACATAAATCCAGAATGTCATAGCAGTACTGTTAGTTTTCGTATAAATGATTGAAAAACCCACAGATACTAAGCGTCACTGTTATGAAGCATCTCAGCAGCTGGAACAGGAATGAAGTGAGAATCTACGAGTTAATTTAGTTAGTAGTCGACAAAGCTGGAGTCGTCCGAATGGAATTGTGTAACCGCTGGTTTTGATGTTTGCAATTTTTACGGGAGTTAGAAGCTGTACGAATACGTCTTTCGAATGCGTCTATCGAATGCCGAGCCCTTGTTTGTTGATTAATTGTTTAATGAGCTCATCAATAGTTCGGAATGTGAGAGCATAATCAAATGAAGAGGTGCGTAATCTGAAATTTTTCAACATTGTCATTAAGTACTGATTTCAATTCATATTTTATCGAGCATAGTTCCATTGTTTTCATTTTTATACTTCGAATTTAGACCGATATTGAATTAGGTCAACCCCCGATTTTTCCATTTCTAGTCTAAGGACATTCTTCGCTGTAGAGATTTACTAAAGCAAATTTTATGTTCTTCATTGCATTAAACAGTATTAAATCTAAAATTTATATTTGTAATTAGAGAATCCATTTCAAACCGCGTGCAATTAAGGTACAATAAACGAATATAATTTGTAAAAAAAATATTAAAATAATTTTGAAACATTCATTGTCTAAATCCGTTCGTTCAAATTTATTGTTAGATCGTGCTAGGTTTTATATTTTGTATTTTTTCCTAACTTGGTAAGCCCTTTCTGGTACTGTCTGGTTTTCACCTTGCATTTTAAAAAGTCATACAACTTTGAAATTCCCGTCAACATATACTATGACACGGCTAGTTTTTTTGCCTAATTAAACATAACAAGTAAGCCATGGAAATGATGTTTAGTTGTGATCATTACATGTTAAAACTTTTTAGAGATTAAAATGATTAGATGAAGCGTTAAGTGAATCGTACATATCCACATATCACATTATGTAAGTTAATAATACGATTGCTAAAACATGGAATTTAATCTTAAACTGGGAAACAATTTGACTTGGATTTCTAATTCTTTTCAAATGCATCTCTTAAGCTAACTGTCGCGAGGAACTCATTCATTTGTTACTTGACTTCGCAATTGCACCTTAAATCTGTCTTGTGCAAATGATGCTTAGAAAGTTAGAGTGAATGTTTTTTTATATTTCTTAATTCCGTAGTAAGTTTTAAAATAGAAATATGTGATAAGAATAAAACTTATGGAAGCTTTATTTCATTATGTATAATATTCTGAACCAGGAGCATTTTTCATGCAACCGAAACGTTAAACAATATGTTTAAAACGCGTTTATGCATTATTTAAATCATGGTTGCAATTTTAATTCCCGTTATATATATATGTAAAAAAAAAGAACTTTTATCAGATAGGAGAAGATATTTATAAAGAAGCGTTTCTTGTATCTGATAAAATTTCTATTTTTCACATGTAAAGAGTACTATGAATTTTATTAAGGCTCGTATTTAAAATAATCTTTTAAAAAGTTAGATGAACTAGTAACGTTGAAGTTTAGATCGCAAAGAACTTTATTGTGGATAGAAAATTATTATCATGTATTAAGCAATTACGATACCCAGGTGATTTGGTGCGGAGCTTACGAAAGTCCAAACTACGGGTAAACCGAAGAAATCTTACAAGATTGGCATATTCCAAAATTGTGCAGTTAAAGGAAGATGAAGCATTGTTACAGGCAAGAATCGGGTGTGTATCTTGTCTATTAGATGAACTGGTTCATCATATTTTTGCTTAACTTGGTTCGAACTCTGTCATGCATTTCTTATCTAGCCTCGCAGAGAGGAATTTTTTTCCTTTTTTTTCAGAGAGGAAAGTGTTGTAACGACACAAATTAATGGCCGACATATTGCGTAAATTAAATTCAATTTTATTTACGTTGCACCAATGAGAAAAAAGCGAAACTTGACGTTTAACCAATAGTGTGCAAGTAGACATGGCATGCTATTTAAGCACGGCAATTTACCATGCAAGTTAGTTGTTGCAATTGCATGCTGCCTTCCGTCACGCGTGTGCGTTCTGTCGGCTGTCAATACCTACGCTGGTGATTTGATAGTTTCATCAACAATTGGCTACATCCGTGACTCATCTTGTTGCGGTATAACCAGCGAGACGAGCCAATTCATTGCAGAACCTGAACGACGTTATCCACATCGTGATTACAGCTCAACCACAGGAGCGACAACTCAACCAGAGTCCACCCAAGGCTCTAGAACATCTTCACACTCTGAACAATTCAGGAGAACGCATTACCAGGCCCTCTTAAGGGCCCCCTATCAGTAACAAATCTCTATTCAGAGCACCTTAACCGAGTTTGTAACGTCGTACGGCATTTACTTGAAGCCGGGGCGTTTACAGAACTAAATCTTTTTTCAAGAATGAAATTTCTGATGTTCTTGCTAGCAGTTATGACGAAAAATAAAGAAAGAATTTAGAAAAATTAGAAAATGATATAAAACCTGGAGTTTAGTGTAATTTAATACCGACTGATCGTGATAAACGTGTGGATAACAACGGACGCACTATCGATGGGCCGAAATTATGATATACATACCTCTAATAAATCCGATGTTGATTTTGAGGCAGCATTTAAATTGCTATCTGAAAAAACAGCTGACTTGGAAACTATTAGTATTGGTTCAAGGCTACATTATTTCATAATGCTTTAAATTTGAAATTGTCTAAATGCGCAGAACAGCATGATTTGACTAAGCAACATCGAAATGCGCTTAAAGTTTTCAGCAGAAATGCAGACATCAAAATATTACGCGCTGATATAATGGACAAATCTGACTACCTACAAAATATGGAAAACGTGTTGAATGACAATGCACAATTCACGCGTTTAGACGATAAATCAGATGAAATAGGAAAAGTGGAACGCAAAGTAATAAGTGAAATTAAGATCTTGATAGATGAAAGTTTAATTGATGAAACCACTGCACAGAAGCTCAAGCCAGTTAGATCATCTACACCAACAATGTTCGGATTACCAAAAACACATAAAAAAGGTTGTTCTATGAGGCCAATTTTATCAATGATAAATTCTCCGTTTCATGCACTAGCTAAATGGCTAGTTCGTTTACTTGAACCATTACTTAAACTACTAGGTAATTATTTGGTTGCCGATTCGTTTAAATTCGGAAGCAAAATTCGAGATATAAATGTTAAAAACAAGATTATTATCATTAAAAAGTGACATTAGTAAATGTGCTCAATATATACGGTACGTGGATGATATATTTCTTGCAATTAAGAACAGGTCACAATCACGAAAATTGCTTCAAAGTTTCAACAAAGCACATAAGAATATCGGCTTTACGTCAGATCATGTGAAAGATGATCGTCTGCCTTTCTTATATGTATTATTGAAGAAAGATTTCGATGGTAAATTAAACCGAACAATTTACAAAAAACCAACCTGGTCTGCACAGTTTTTGCATTACAGCAGCTTTGTGTCGTTTCAAAATAAATTAACAACAGTTCGTGGCTGTTTTTCAAGTATTGACAGATTGGTTAGTCATGATGCAAATGAAAACGAATATAATAAATCAATCAACGATTTAATGTCTAATGGCTACACTAAACAATTAATTGAATCGATTATTTGAATAGGAATTAAACAGAAACAGACGTATTACGAATCAGAAAAGAAAGTCTTCCTGAACATCCTATTTGAGGGTAATGCAGTTTCCCGAATAGCACAAAAGAAAGTAGAAGTGGCATTAACACGCACATTTAATGCAGCTAAACTATGTGCGTTATTAAGAGTAACACACTTGTCATTACCAACAATCAAAGAGAAAATACCGTTAATGTCGACATTAAGTATTATTTACCAATATATATGCGCACGTTGTCGATCAACTTACGTAGGCCGATCGACCAGACGGTTTATTACTCGACTGAGAGAACATTGTAACTTAAACGCCTGTTTAAAATCAAATTGTGAATAGACGTCTGCAATTGCGCAACACATCGTCGAAACATCGCACGTATGTTCTCCAGATGTAGCATTCAAAATAATTACTAAATGCAATAACATAAGGGAGATAGCCACATAAATGTCCTTTGGATAAACAAATTGCAGCCGGATTTATGCAAGCAGAGGAAGCATGTTCAGGCATTGAGTTTGAACTAGAAGTGACGCACGCAATTGATTGATTGTTTCTCTTATTTCACAATCTCTCCATGTTCACATATTTCTATCCTTTTTTTACTTTCAATTGATATTTAAAGGGATGTTCATTTGTAAACACTTGAGAAGATAATGAGACAGAAACGTTTCTTGTATCTGATAAAATTTCTTTTTGTTTTTGCACACGGGAGGGTTACTATGAATTTTATTAAGGCTCGCATTTGAAAAGAATATATATATATATATATATATATATATATATATATATATATATATATATATATATATATATATCCACTTATCTGGATAAACTATGCAGTGTGTAATGTATAAAACGAAATTCAAACAGTAAAACGATTTTATTCTAATTGGGAATTCTTCAAGTAGTGGAAAATAATTTATGAATTCCTTATAATAATGAAACTGATCTACAAGATGATTTGCTTAGTTTATACTGTCACTTTACAACCATCAATTTATATATATCTTAGCTTTTCATTTGATTTTTAAAATGGAAACTAGTTTAACTCTGTTTTAATTCTATTTCTAATTTTAACTGATTAATAAGCGTGTATGTGTTTGTGTGTGTTTTTATTTATGTGAAGGGACCCTTATAGTGCAAAATGATATCTGAGTTCTTGTATTCTTATATTGGTGGATTGAGGCCTGGCCTAAACATTCAAGAGTTTTTTCAACAAGCCGAGTGGCCAGGAATCACACCACTCAACATCAATTTATTAGCATCCAGGCAAGGCCAAACACCCACTCAACCAGACTCAACAACCATTCGATTGAATTGGCAAAACAAGGAAGAAGAAAAAACAGCTGCAAATACATTCTTAAAATGGCGAAACGAAAGTCAACACTCTGCAATATAACGTTCGTACACGCAATAGCCAACAATGCAAAAAGTTGGTTAATTCTCAATTCATCAATATAAGAATGACCAGATCTCAGACATCACTTTGCAAAACAACGAGAAAGACACCTACACGCAAAGAGAAAAACACACAAACTCAAATGTATATACACTTACTAATCGGAACAAACAAAAAAAGAATTAAAACAAAGTCAGACTAATTTCCACCCACATAATCAAATGAAAACCCAAAATGTATATAAATGAAAGAATATAAAGTGAAGTTTAGCAGTCTAAATAAATGGCTTTTGTCCACTTTGTAATTAACGTGTTTTTTCTTCCTTAGAAGAAATATATATGTACATATATATATATATATATATATATATATATATATATATAAATGGAATTGTGTTTATATGAAGATTGAAACCTTGATTCGAATAATTGGTATCACCGTCCGCGCAACAAATGATTGCCTAATTATTTGAACGTTAAACTCTTTACGATTTCCACCAGGTAATGTGTTTTATATTGAAAATGTGGGGATGACTAGTTGTATCTTTAGATCTAAAGAAACGTCATATAATCTCCACCTGAAAGAAAGTCTAACAAATGTCCAGTAGCAAGTATATCACTGACATTTGTGTGTAGAATACAGCATGGTGATTTATTACTTAAAGTTAAAGCAGGCATGTGTAGGTTCAAGCACTTTCCTCAGAAAATTCTGGACAATAATTGAAGAGTTTCCAGTAAGGACGAAAGTGGTTTATCGGATCAATTACTCTTTCTAAATTTCCGATATTATATACATATGTATACATATTGTGTAGGAGATTTTGTAATTAATGTGAGGTTCTGTGAGCTAGTTGTCTATTTGGTGCGATATTGCCCTCCTACCTGATATCTGATAGCTGTTTTTACGATCCGTGTTCATGATTAATTCATGGCCCTTTCTAAAATGATGATGCGAGAAGGCTCAAGCACAACGTCATTGTTTTATTAAACAAAATGTTGCAAAGCAAAGATAAAAATCGTATAAAAGTAGTCACAATAAGCACAACATATAAATCCAAGTTTTGCGTTGTTACAATAATCCACTGTATGCTAGGTTTTGAGTTTGAAATCATATAAATCTATTGAACTGTAGGGTTTCGCATAAATGATTGAGAAATACATAAAATATAAATGCCTAAAGTTTTAATTGCACTGTTAGTGGTCATGTAGGAATTATTATTTCACCCAAAATATATAAATCCTGGCATAAATCCACTGCATGGTACGTGTGCATTGCGGTCGGGTGTGTATTATTATTAAACAAAAACCCTTGTAAACGCCCCAACTTCAAGTAAATGTCGTACGACGTTACAAACTCGGTTAAGGTGCTATGTATATTGAGATATTGTTCTGATAGGGGGCCATTAACAGGGCCGGTTGTGCGTTCTCCGGCAAATGCCGAGAATGTTCTTTCAATGTGAAGATCTCCTAGAGCTTTGGGTTGGCTCTGGCTGTGGTTACTTCTGTTGTTGCGTTGTAATCTCGATGTGGAAACTTCGTTGAAGTTCTTCATTAAGTGGCTCGTCTCGATGGTTGTACAGCAACAAGCTGAGTCACGGATGTTGCCAATTGTTGGTGAAGACAAATCCAATGACCAGCGTAGGTAATGACAGCCGACTGCACGCACACGTAACGCAAAGCAGAAGGCAAATGCGACAACTGACTTGCATGGTAAGTTTGCCGTGCTTAAATAGCCATGCCATAGTCTACTTGCACACTATCGGTTAACGGCAAGTTTCGCTTTATTCTCATTGGTGCAATGTAAATAAAATTTAATTTAATTTACGCATTATGTCGGCAATTAATTTGTGTCGTTACAACACTTTCCTCTCTGAAAAAAAGATAAAAAATTCCTCTCTGTTAGGCTAGATAAGAAATTCATGACAGAGTTCGAACCAAGTTAAAAAAAATAATGTACCATAAATGCTGGGCTTTAGTATGCTTGTTGGTTGCTTCAACAATGATATGATGCCAGGTAACCACTAAGAATTGCTACACAAATTGTTAGCTCTAGTGGTGGTCATACCACGTGAGGCAAAATAGAGCAGTGTAAGATTTGGGAGCCGCAGCGTGAAGATTTCGAGGTAAATCGCCTCTGAATTTGCCAGTTTAAGTTAAAACCTAGGCAGGCTGGATCGTCGTCAATGCGTTTGTATACGACCAAAGGAGCTAGAATGAGTGCTCGATGTTGTGGTCATGATATTTGTGGAGTGGTCTTTGTGCAATTGATGAAATTGAGATATGCATTGAAAGTGGCCTATACAATGATATGAAGCTGATAGCTACTTAGTGTTGCTACACGAAAGCGTTAGCTCCAAGTAGCTGGTCATACAAAAATAGTCAGTGTGATTTCATGTGTGAGAAATACATTATAATGTAAAAATATATACATTAAAATAAAAGGTAACTGCATAAATATATGTAAACGAACATTGCCTTAGAGATGGCATAATACCAAGGAACTGTTCAAAAATGCTACACAATTATTAGCTAAGAACAGCTGGTTATGCCACGTGAGATAAACGCGAAATACAATGTAAGGTTTAAAAAAACTTTGATACGTAATGTTAATGTTAAAAAATATCAATTACACGTTATACAAAGCAGGCAATTGAGATTGTGGGAAGACGGAACCTGAGACGTGTGTAGAAGGTTGAACACTCTCAGGATCAGGCGGTTCGATAAACGGTTTCAACCTGTCTATGCTTAGTGATGTCGGTGTAGCGCCTTGCATAATAATGAAGTATTTTGGTTGTCTGAGCAAAATCGGGTAAGGACAGCGATACTTGGGTTGTAGTGGTGCAACAGCATTATTGTTGCGAACGAGTATTCTCTTGCAGCTGTGGAGCTGTGGGTGAACAAAGACTGGACGAGGCGTGTGTCTCGGCTGCTGTTCAGACATGTTACCGAAATGAAGTCGAAGGCGGGTAGCTTCGTTTTGTGGGTCATCTTGTGCCGGTAGTAGACATGGGAGCTGACTAGGCAGGCGTAGATCCATGCCATACAAGAGTTGTGACGCAGATGTTTTTATGGATTCACGAGTACAGGAACGCATGGCAAGCAGAACTAAAGGTAGAGCATCGACCCAGTTGCCATTAATGGACGAGGATGCTAAAGCAGCTTTGAGTTCCCTATGCATTCTCTAAACCATGCCTTTAGCCTGGGGATGATAGGCAGTCGTCTGGCGTAAGATGCATCCCATGTACCGCAAGGTGGTTTTGAAACGTTCAGATGAGAAGCAAGTGCCTCTGTCCGTGGAGACCTCAATGGGAACACCATAATTGGATATCCATGCAGAGATAAAACCATTAGTTACTTCGTCTGCAGAAATAGTGCCAAGAGGTAATGCCGCAGGCCACCGTGTAAATCTATCGATCATAGTTAGAATGTAGCTGAAACCTTGAACCTCTGTCAGATGAACTATGTCAATGTGGACGATGGCTAGGCGAGAAGTAGTTCGAAAATGTTGCAACTTAGAACGAGTGTGACGTGTGATGTTGTTTTTCTTACAAATAGCACACTCGGAGACCCATCGTTTAACGTTCTGCCTAAGTTTGCGACCCCAGAAACGATCTGTAAGAAGTCGGACAGTCGTTTGGCTTCCTGGGTGAGAAATTGAGTGAATTGAATCGAAAAATTTCTCTGAAGGCTGGTCGGCAGAACTGGCTTGTCGGGCTGCGTAGCCGTGAAGTAATCAATTGGAAAGTCTTCACAGAGACGGCATATGAACTTGGCTGGGTGACGATCTATTGATCTTTGAATGTGATTGTTACCGCGTTGTTCAGTTCGCAGGAGGGTTGGTGTTAGTGCAGGTTCACTGAGTATCACGGAGTTGACAATGAATGGCGACGGCGAAGGTGGTTGTAGTAAGACGTCTGGTCTGGAAAAGGCATCTGCAATGAAATCCTGTTTGCCCTTGACGTGAAATATGTCAAATTGCCATTCGCTTAGACGTGAAAGCTGTCTTTCCACTCTGGCAGGGTACTTGGTGATAGATGAAGTTGCGTTTCGAAGCGCGTTAACTAATGGTGCATGATTTGTGAAAACCACAAACCTGCTACTGCCAATGATGCTGATAAAATGGCGCACTGCGTCGTGGATGGCGAGAAGTTCTCGACCGAAATTTTTGTACCTCGTTTCTACTGGTTGGAGAGTACGAGAGTAGAAACTGATAGGCTTCCGAACTCCGTCGATCTCTTGTTCCAACGTGGCTCCAATAGCGAATTCAGAAACATCTGTCGTGAGTAGAAATTGTTTTTTAAAATCTAGATGTGTTAGCATTCTGGCATTTGCTAACGAGTTGATGGCGAGTCAAAGTAATTCCTCGACTTCGGATGACAAAGTAATGATGGAATTCTTGCTAAGTCCTTTTCGATTCCGCAGGTGCCTGCACAAAGGATAAAATTGTTTTGAAAGGCGCGGAAGGAAATTGCGATAATAGTTTAGTACTCCCAGGATTTTCTGCAACTCGCTAACAGTCCGCGGTGACTTGATATTGTTGATTATATTTGCCTTCGACGGAAACGGTTGAATACCTTGGGGCGTGATAAGATTCTCTAAGATGTCCACGGATATAGTGGCAATCTGCGTCTTGTCAAAATTGATCTTGAGTCCGTTGATGGATAAGCGTGAGAGGACATTTCGTAGATGCTTCGCATAAGATTCTAAATCTGGACTGAATACCATAATGTCATCGAGATATGACATACAATAAGCAGAGTCGTCGCGAATTATGTTGTCCATGAATCTTTGAAATGTCTGTGTAGCACACTTAAGTCCAAAAGGCATGTAAAGATATTCGAAAAGGCCAAATGGAGTGATGACTGCAGTTTTTTCGATATCCTCTGGTGCTACCGGGATGTGATGGTAGCAGGCTTGTCTGAGGTCAATCACTAGAATAAATTGCTGCCGTTGAGTTTTTCAATGCAAGGTGTTAATGTTTGGAATAGGATATGCATCAGATTTTGTCACTGAATTTAACTTACGGTAGTCTCCGCAGGATATGTATGATCCGTTTGATTTGGAGACTAAAGTGCTGTGGTGACGCCATGAACTTTTCGATAGTCTGATGATTCCCTCTTCCAAAAGCCTTGAGAATTCCTCTTGGGCAGCTTTCAGCTTAACAGGGGCCAGCGGTCGCTTCTTGAGTGCAATAGGTTGTCCATCTGTGATGATATGGTGCATCGTGTTGGAGACTCGTAACTCTGACTTGTTAAGATCGAAAAGCGACTTGTATTTTGAAGAGCTGCTGATATCTCTGCTGAATGTTGCACTGAGGTTGGCTGAATGACCTGTAACTCCAAACGCTCAGAGGCAAGCGTCCAAAAACTTTGCTCAAGTCCGGTGGAGTGGTAGATGATCTTTTGATTGGCAAGATCAACAATGAGCCGAAATTTTAGAAGGAAATAGAGGCCTGTTATATTATGTGAGACCTTGGCCCTGATGAAATTGTGAGAAAAATCGCGTCGAAGACCTATGTTGAGTGTGCGGTACCGGCAGCCATAAGTTGGTATGGGCTCGCCTGTAGCTGTTGCGAGAAGAACGCCTAACGACATCTCGGCCATTGAATCACCCTTGAGAACTGAGACTGCTGCACCTGTGTCTACGATGAACTCTTCGCCAGTTTTGAAATCAAGAAGGTGCAGAAGCTCGTTGGGCTGTTTGGCCGGCTGGTGATTGCGACCGGCCTTGTCCGTTTGGTTCTCTATGTGAAAAATTCGGCGTGGACGAAAATAGTCGACAGGGATGTCGGTTTGTAATTGGTTTCTTCCCTGTGGCGCCGTTGATGCCGTTGATGCGGTCTTCTACCTTCTGCGCCAAACGTTTCCCGATCCTGATGCAACCTTGCGCCTGTGGTCTGTTGTCCTTTCCGTCAACTGTGGAAATTGGCAATCATTCGAAAATTCTTCGGAACGACAAATACAGACTTGGCATGAATAAAACAACTTCTGGTGGTTATAAAACTAGTTCTTTGGGGCATATTTGTTAAAGGATTGCGGGGATCTCGATCGCCGCCTACCGTTATATTTAGGTTTATGAATAAATTTGGGTCGAGTATTCAGTTGATTTAGCTCGGATTTCGTAATGGCCAATCCTTCTAGAACTTCAGCCATGTTCGCCACTGTCCTCCCTAAAGAGGAGAGCCTATCATCTTGCGGGGTGAACAAAAGAATGACGGATACACTTTGGGTTCCAAAACCCTATATTCTAACTCACATCTCTCAGATAAGTCATCTATGGAGAGAGTGTTGGGAAACTGTCTAGCAAATAGTTTTAATGCTTGTGGAAGATTGTTAATAAAAACAACCTTAGCCTCATGGTTAGAAATGTTGGTTTTATACCGACGTTTCCGTAATGCCCTCAAAATTTCGATGGGGCCAAGATTTGGCATGTGTAACTGCGCATAATTGTTTATTATCTGCTCAGTTTCTGTGGGCCCAAGCAAGGATTCTACTTCGTTTTGTAGGCCAAAAATGGGATTAGGTAGACGGGTAATAGCTGTACACGGGCAGTTACACAAAGATCCGATTGATCACAATTTCCAATTTTGTTTTGTTTTTGATCGGTTTGACTTCTTATTTGTTCAACTGGAAAAGATGTGATAGAACCGCATTTCCAGTTGAACAAAGAAGAAGTCAACCCGATCAAAGACAAAACAAAATTGGAAATTGTGATCAATCGGATCTTTGTGTAACTGCCCGTGTACAGCTATTACCCGCATACGCAAAACGCGGCATTGGAATGATTGAAGCTAACACACCGCAAAAAAAATTTCAAAAAATTGTTTTGATTAGGTAGCTTCCTAATGGCCTCAAGCATAGGATAAATCCGTCGCTGCAATTCAGAAGGTAGTTTAGCAAAAACCTTCGACAGTTTTTGATGACTGTCATAATCAGGAAACGGGGAGAAAGCGGAGTCTGCGCGCATAAAAAATAGCCCAATATCTCCATCCCAAACAGGAACATCAATATCTAAAATTGGACCTGACATTTTAACAATCTTACGGGGTCTTAAAAGCATAAATTTATAAGCAATATGAAAATGTATAAATATACTTTAACGAAACGCTTACCCAAAAACAGCTTCCACGGTTGAATGAGCGCAGAACAAAACACGTCACAGTAACTGCTTCCAAAAATTGAAATTATCCGCAATTGAGCCTGTCGAGTACGTACGATGCAGTTTTGTACGTAGGAAAGTTGAATAGACCATATACCCCCAAAAAAATTCACCAGAAATCCACAAACATATACCCAACAAAATTCCTAAAAGAACACGACTAGAGTAAACTAGACGTAAACGCAACTGTTAATCTATTTTCATCCCAAATAAATGAAAAAGAAAGTCAATTTTATTTATACCAAAAAAACAGTACAATACTCAATTACCTGGCGCGGTCGCCAATTTTGTAACCGCAGCAGCTTCAAGTAAATGCCGTACGACGTTACAAACTCGGTTAAGGTGCTATGTATATTGAGATATTGTTCTGATAGGGGGCCCTTAACAGGGCCGGTTGTGCGTTCTCCGGCAAATGCCGTGAATGTTCTTTCAGTGTGAAGATCTCCTAGAGCTTTGGGTTGGCTCTGGCTGTGGTTCCTTCTGTTGTTGCGTTGTAATCTCGACGTGGATACTTCGTTGAAGTTCTTCATTAATTGGCTCGTCTCGATGGTTGTACAGCAACAAGCTGAGTCACGGATGTTGCCAATTGTTGGTGAAGACAAATCCAATGACCAGCGTAGGTAATGACAGCCGACTGCACGCACACGTAACGCAAAGCAGAAGGCAAATGCGACAACTGAACTGCATGGTGAATTTGCCGTGCATAAATAGCCATGCCATAGTAATATATGTCTACTTGCACACTATTGGTTAACGGCAAGTTTCGCTTTTTTCTCATTGGTGCAACGTAAATAAAATTGAAATTAATTCACGCAATATGTCGGCAATTAATTTGTGTCGATACACCTGTATAATGTCAATATGCTGCATATGTTCGGACATTGAGTTGGAGAATACCAAATTATCGTCTAAGTAGGGAGTTAAAATTAGTAGAACATCTAGTATTTCATTCATAAAGATTTGACATTTTTGGGATGCGTTCTTAAGACCGAAAGACATATAATGATATACGTGAGTGCGACCCTCGGTGAATCTGCGTGCAATGTAGGATACGCAGTCTTTGTCCATCGGTACTTGATAGTAGGCTTTCACTAAGTCGAGTTTTGAGTACACAGCATGACCAATGGCGGATCTAAGTAGATCAGGTGGATTAGGCCGGATGTACAAATTAGACTGTGTGCAAGAATTGAGAATACGATAATCCCCGCACACTCTGAATGTTCCGGGTTCACTCTTTGGTACCACTACCACTGGCGATGCAAATGGTGAGCTGGATCGTGCGCTGATACATTGTTGACGTAGCATGGCGAATTCTTGCTTGGCGGCCTTATCTTTGTGTGGTTACAATGAACGCGCTTGTGGAGGATGCGGAAGTGGCTTCGCTAAAATGATACGATGTGCTGTTATGGCACGCTTCCTCTTGAGATCGGGCATAATGGAGATAGGTTTGACCAGCTACTTAGAGCTAACGCTTTCGTGTAGCAACACTAAGTAGTTATCAGCTTCATATCATGGTACAGGCTAATTTCAATGCATATCTCAACTTCATCAGTTTCACAGATACCACTCTACAAATATCATGACCATAACTTCGAGAGAACACTAGCTCCTTTGGTCGTATACAAACACATTAACGGCGATCCAGCCTGCCCAGTTTTTAACTTAAACCTGGCAACTTCAGCGGCAATCTACCTCGAAATCCTCACGTATCGGCACCCAAATCTTACACTGCTCTATTTTGCCTCACGCGGTATGATCGCACACTATAGGTAACAAATTTGTGAAGCAATTCCTAAAGGTTACTTGACATCATATCATTGTTGAAGCAACCAACAAGCATACTTCAGCCCAGCATTTACGGTACATTTTCTTATAGTTATGGGCAGAATAATAACCAATTGCTTAACTTGGTTCAAACTCTGCCATGCATTTCTTATCTAGCCACACCAAGCGGAATATATCTTTTTCTTTTTTTCAGAGAGGAATGTGATGTAACGACACGAATCAATTCGCCGACATATTGCGTAAATTGAGTTCAATTCAATTTACGCGGCACCAATGAGAAAATAGCAAAATTTTCCGCTAAGCAATTGTGTGCGTGTTGTCAATCAAGGCTATTTAAGCAGTCAGTTGTCGCGTTTGCCTTCTGCCATGAGCTGCTATTGTCACATACTCTGATTTTTGGGCTTGCTTCACACACATTGGCAATTTCACTCACGCCAATCTTGTTGCTTTACAACTAGAGAGATGGAGTAACATCTCAGTGAGCCAGTTAGTGCATAACTTCAAAGAGATTACTTAGCTACTTACTCGCCGCGGATGTCAACGCCACAACAGTAGGAACAACAACCCAAGTCAACCAGAGCTGGTCTTAAGTGCTAGGAGTATTTATAGACACTGCTACACTAACTGACCTTCTCGGCATTTGCCGGAGAACGCAAGATCGGTCTTAATAAGGGCACCCAACAGTACTAACTCAGCCATCCTTGGCATCAAAACTTACTTTGTACCGTCGTATGACATTTACTTGAAGCTGGGGCGTTTACAATACAGCAAAGTATTTTGAATAGAATAGAATAGAACATCTTTATTTGGATTCAATCTATACATGTTCCATCAAATAATAAAATTGAAATATGTAAAATATAAAAAAAAGTTATCACATCACATAAAAATGTACAATTAGTCTCATGTAGATAAGCATATCTTACTAGTTGTACTGTACAATATATCAATATCAGAAAGTTCGGTTGTAAAGAATAATAGATACATCATCAAAATAGGACAAATTAAGATATAAATCGAGTGTAACATTATGCAAAAAAATTGAGAACCATGACTAGCAATTGATTGTATGTATTGTTGACTAACATGATGATATAATGCATAACATTTCAATTTTAATAATACAAAACTAGGAAATAAAAATCTCAAGAAATTCTGTTTCTGATAACAATTATCCTTGTCTTTTATTCAACCCCGAGAAAGTATTATCATAATCAAAATAAAAAATATCAGCAGGATTGTTGACTTTTTCTAGTTCAGTAGATAAAAATTTAAAAGACGTCTTAGATGGAGGCATTTCTCTAAGCCCCATTGGCAATTGATTATAAATTTTGTAGATTTTCGAAAAAGCGAATTTATTTGCTCGCAACATTCCCCACCAAAGGAGGAGATATTGTCAAATGTCCAGATCTAGTTCCAACTTCATGACTCTTTCTTATCGGATTCATATAGGCACCAGTCCACTGGTTCAAATGGAAAACTTTTATGCAATAGCACATCCTCCGAAACCATAAAGTTTGCAGTGATACAAACTGTAATCTAGAGGCGTATATAGTGCAGGAGATAGGACTAATTTGTTTCACAACTTTTCTTTGTACAGCTTCTATCTTTATTAGACAAACCCTTTTTTAGATGGATTCTAAGTAAAGAGAGCATATTCTATATCGATCTAATCCATATTATATACATTTTAGGTTTTCTGTCATTCGATAAGATATTTGATTTATTAGTGCCCATCTTTATTGGCACTGCCTTACTATACTTTCAATATGTCTCTCAGCAGAAGCTGTACATTGGAATAGTTATGCCTAAATCCTTTATTCTTGCATAAGTTTAATCTCAGACACATCATTAATCACAGCATCATGAAAATAAACATAATGAAAGTTTGTTCTGTTGTAGGGGTACTTTTTGCTGTCGCTTTCTCGTTCCTGATTTTGTACCCCTACTACATATCAATGGTTGCTATTATTACAACCCGAGCATCCAATCAGTCTGTTCCTTTTCAGATGGTTAATATTAGAAGGCCGAAGAAAGGTTTCATGTACATATTACACACAATGTAGCACATAAATATAATTCACTGTTAATCTGAATTGAAGGAGTTGGATGGCAATAATACAGATTTTTTAATGTAAAATTATATCTTAAACACTATTCTCAGTTAGTCAAAATTGAATATATGTTTGTCAGCTGTAAAAATGATGTTTATGCTAAAATATGATTTAAATGCCATTCACAATTAAGCTAAATTGTCCGTCTTCTAGATGGCAAAAATAAAAGTGATTTAAGTTTATCATAGAAAATTGTTTTATGCTCAATCAGTTATTCGCGTACAAAGGTCTGAATTGCTCAACATTTATGCCATCGATTTAAAACAAATGATACATGGAAAAAGTCATCGTTAAAGGTTGTCACTATAAAAAGAATGTAAATCGTTTAAGGACTTTAATGACACAACTCACAAGTGTTAAGATCACCGTTTGTAACGATTCTATCTCAGTACATGATATTAATATATTGTTCTCTGAAGTTCGGATAATCCAAATTTTCAAACTAATCGGAATAAGTTCACTATGACACAATAGTCCACCGCGTGTTTTTTTCGTTCCCAGCGCGGTTCTGTTCTTTTTATAAAAACACTATTAATTACACATAAAATTTCAGTTTAAGAAATATCGATTAAAACTGCTTGAGACTAGAAAGGATTGTTCCTAAAATCACAGCTAAGGGAAATATTGTTTAAGGACAGAGTTAGAATATTTGACCTTAAAGAGCACAGCGTTTGTAAAAATTGACCTTCGTTGGGTTGTAACACGGAGCCGCGTGTTACACTGTTACCTATTTTTAAAGCTCTCGTCTTTTTATTGTTTATTCTCAGCCCTAGTGTAATCAAATATCTACTCAAATCATACAAGTTTAATGTCACATTATTTTTGGAGAATTCGACATGTTTTGAATCAATCGGAAAGATTATTTTTAAATCATCAGCGAATTTGCAAACTCGACCGTTAAGGATCTTAGTTTCCAAATGTGCAAATACAATTTTAAATAAAATTGGCCCAAAACTTGATCCCTGTGGAATTCCACTTGTTACTCTTTTCGATTTTGATATCAAATCGTTTAGTTGAATACTCATTCTTCGATTATATAAATAGTATTTAAGTAATCTAAAACTATTCGGATCAATATTCAATAAACCAATCGCATTCAAAATAGCATCAAAAGATATAGAGTCAAAAGCTTTTGAGATATCTATAAATACAATTAATGCATCTAACTTATTCTCATCTAATGTAATTACATGTTTCCACATAGAAAGCATATTAGTAGTTGTCGATCTATCTTTCGAAAAGCCATGTTGACATATATCAAAATCAGCCGGCAACATACGTTCTAAATGATCTAGTATCAATCGTTCTATTATCTTCAAAAACGAAGGGATAATAGAGACTAATCTATAATCACTGGCGCACGTTGGCTTACTTACTTTTGGCAATGGTTTAGCTACTATCGTTAATATATCGATTGGTAATTTCCCATCCTTCAAAATTCTATTTATAAAGTTGCAGAGCACATTCCTAAATGTTAAGGGTAATTGAATCAGATTATCAATCGAAATACCAAGGTGATCTTTTTGTTTTTTTTGATTTGATTTTTAACATTAATTTTATCAATTCATCACTGTCAATAACAAGTCCTGGTTCCTGGTCTCCCAAAGGATCAGGTAGTTCCATGAAATTTCTTTCAATCTGCGGATTACATATCAAATTGCCAAATACTTCATCCAATTCACAGAGAAATTCATACTCAGTTTTATCCACAGGTAATATAAGCTTTAACTTTTCCTTATATTTACTGTAATCTGTGAGGAGTTTGTATCCTAGTCTAGGATTACTCTTCATTTTGGCCAAAATAATTCGTTCTGATCTTTGACGGATTATCAGCAGTGATGAATTAATTTCTTTATCAATCAAATCTAACCTCATTTGTTTAATACTATTGATAAGACTACACTTCATTATATTATCTCGTTTAATTTTTAGTTTACATAATTTCCTATTGATTCGTTTCGGTATAATATCCGCAAACGTAGATGCCTGAAATAAAACAGATAATAACGATGAAACAGAAGAAACAAATTCGTCAGTGTTCAAGAAATGAAAACTTTCATAATCAATCAGTATGCTTAATTCTCTAAAAAGATTCCAGTTGATTCTGGAACAGTGCATGTGTGCATTTTCAAAATTAAGTTTCTGTGTTTTGCTACTCAAGATGTTCCATTGTAAAATAATTTGTTTGTGATCCAATTCTTTGAAATAGTTAACAACATCATAACTGTGTGATTTCACCGTTTCAATTTCTAAGTATACATGATCTAAGCATTGCGAACCTCTAGTTGATTCATTTATAATCTGCTTGAGATCATGATTAGAAAAAAATTGATCATTTCAGTCATGTAACTTATTAAAGTCACCTACCACTACATTATAGCCATGACAGTCAAAAATAGATTGAAAAAAATTGGTAAATGTTTGATCATCATATAAAGTAGCATACGGCGGTCCGTAAACCGCGGTTAAGATCAGATTATCAATTTGTATAGATAAAAAATCAATAATAGCATTATCTTCACTAGTATGTAAAATTTTCGTATTAAATACAGATTTACTATAAATGAGTACTCCTCCACCTCTTTTATCCAGCGATCTGTCTTTTCTGAATAAAGAATAGTGAGAAGTATCAAATTCATGGTTTTCAATATCCTTGTTAAGCCAAGTTTCATATAATATTATAAAATCGAAATCGTTTCTTATTATAAAATTACACAGCAAAAAGTTTTTGTTCCTAACACTTCGAAAGTTAGCATAATGTAGAATACGACTTATCTAAACAATTATCGACTTTTACTGATTTGAACAAATAATGTTCTAGAAATTAAACGAATAAATTCTTTTTTTAAAATATTCATTTCCATCAGCCACGGTGATTTAAACTTATCAATAAATGTCACTTTAATTTTGTCTGGGGGAATATTTTCCTTTATATTGTACTAAAAAACGGTAAACTTTAAGGCCACAATGCCAAACTAGCTGTACGGGCTATGTGTGTTGTCATTGAATAACTTGGATTTACACACCGATCAGCATTAGTGCAAACTGTCGCGTTACAAATGTAACGATACAAATTAATGGCCGACATATTGCGTAAATTAAATTAAATTTTATTTACGCTGCACCAATGAGAAAAAAGCGAAACTTGCCGTTTAACCAATAGTGTGCAAGTAGGCATGGCATGCTATTTAAGCACGGAAATTTACCATGCAAGCCAGTTGTGGCGTTTGCATTCTATCTTGCTTCAAGCGTGTGCGTTCTGTCGGCTGTCAATACCTACGCTGGTGATTTGATAGTTTCACCAACAATTGGCTACATCCGTGACTCATCTTGTTGCGGTATAACCAGCGAGACGAGCCAATTAATTGCAGAACCTGAACGACGTTATCCACATCGTGATTACAACTCGACCACGGGAGCAACAACAACCAGAGTCCACCCAAGGCTCTAGGACATCTTCACACTCTGAATAATTCAGGAGAACGCACGACCAGGCCCTCTTAAGGGCTCCCCTATCAGTAACAAATCTATATTCAGAGCACCTTAACCGAGTTTGTAACGTCGTACGGCATTTACTTGAAGCCGGGGCGTTTACAAAATTGGCGACCGCGCCAGGATACTGATTATTGTTCTGATTTTTTTGGTATAAATAAAATTGACTTCCTTTTTCATTTATTTGGGATAAATAGATTAACATTTGCGTTTTCTTTACCCTAATCGTGGTCTTCTGGGAATTTTGTTGGGTGTATATTCGTGGATTTGTGTTGAATTTTTTTGGGGGGATATAATAATAATACATTGGCATCAAAGGCCAACGGGGTCTCTGTTCATCTTTCCTACGTACAAAACGGCACCGTACGTACTCGACAGGCTCAATTGCGGATTTTTGGAAGAAGTTACTGTGACGTGCTTTTGTTCTGCGCTCATACACCTGTAGAAGCTTTTTGTGGGTAAGCGTTTCGTTAAAGTATATTTATATATTTTCATATTGCTTATAAATTTATGCTTTTAAGATCCTGTAAGATTGTTAGAATGTCAGGTCCAATTTTAGATATTGATGTTCCTGTTTGGGATGGAGATAGTGAACTATTATTTATGCGCGTAGACTCCGCTTTCTCCCCGTTTCCTGATTATGACAGTCATCAAAAACTGTCGAAGGTTTTGCTAAACTACCTTCTGAATTGCAGCGACGGATTTATCCTAAGCTTGAGGCCATTAGGAAGCTACCTAATCCCATTTTTGGACTACAAAACGAGGTAGAATCCTTGCTTGGACCCACTGAAACTGAGCAGATAATAAACAAATATGCCAAATCTTGGCCCCATAGAAATACTGAGGGAATTACGGAAACGTTGGTATAAAACCAACATTCCTGACCATGAGGCTAAGGTTGTTTTTATTAACAATCTTCCCCAAACATTAAAACTCTTTGCCAGACAGCTCCCAACACTCTCTCTATAGATGACTTATTCTGCGAACTGAATAACGCGGTGACATTCACATTCAAAGATCAATAGCCCGTCACCCAACCAAGTTCATATGCCGTCTGTGGGAAGGTTTACCAATTGTTTACTTCACGGGTACGCAGCCCAACAAGCCAGTTCTGCCGACCAGCCTTCAGAGAAAAGTTTTCGATTCAATTTACTCAATTTCTTACCCAGGAAGCCAAGCGACTGTCCGACTTCTTACAGATCGTTTCTGGGGTCACAGACTTAGGCAGAATGTTAAACGATGGGTCTCAGAGTGTGCTATTTGTCAAAAAAATAAGATCACACGACACACTCGTTCTAAGTTGCAACAATTTCGAACTACTTCTCGCCTAGCTATCGTCCACATCGACATAGTTCATCTGACAAAGGTTCAAGGTTTCAGCTACCTTCTAACTATGATCGATAGATTTACACGGTGGCCTGTGGCATTACCTCTTGGCACCATTTCTGCAGACGAAGTAACTAACGGTTTTATCTCTGCATGGATATCCAATTATGGTGTTCCCAATGAGGTCATCACGTACAGAGGCACTTGCTTCTCATCTGATCGTTTCAAAACCACCTTGCGGTACATGGAATGCATCTTACGCCACACGACTGCCTACCATCCCCAAGCTAATGGTATGGTAGAGAGAATGCATAGGGAACTCAAAGCTGCTTTAGCATCTCTCGTCCATTAATGACAACTGGGTCGATGCACTACCTTTAGTTCTGCTTGCCATGCGTTCCCGTACTCGTGAATCCATTAAAACGTCTGCGTCACAACTTTTGTATGGCATGGATCTACGCCTGCCTAGTCAGCTCCCACGTCTACTACCGGCACACGATAACCCACAAGACGAAGCTACCCGCCTTCGACTTCATTTCGGTAACATGTCTGAACAACAGCCGAGACACACGCCTCGTCCAGTCTTCGTTCACCCACAGCTCCACAGCTGCAAGAGAGTACTCGTTCGCAACAATAATGCTGTTGCACCTCTACAACCAAAGTATCGCGGTCCTTACCCGATTTTGCTCAGACAACCAAAATACTTCATTATTATGCAAGGCGCTACACCGACATCAGTAAGCATAGACAGGTTGAAACCGTTTATCGAACCGCCTGATCCTGAGAGCGTTCAACCTTCTACACACGTCTCAGGCTCTGTCTGCCCACAATCTCAATATCCTGCTTTGTATAACGCGTAATTGATTTTTTTTAAACATTAACATTAACTATCAAAATTTTTTTAACCTTACGTTATTTTTCGTATTTGTCTCACGTGGCATAACCAGCTGTTCTTAGCTAACAATTGTGTAGCATTTTTAAACAGTTCTTTGGTATTATGCCATCTCTGAGGCAATGTTCGTGTACATGTTTTTATGCAGTTACCTTGATTTTAATGTATATATTTTTACATTATAATGTATTTCTCACACATGACATTACACTGCCTATTTTGATATGACCAGCTACTTAGAGCTAACGCTTTCGTGTAGCAACACTAAGTAGTGATCAGCTACATATCATGGTACAGGCCACTTTCAATGCATATCTCAACTTTATCAATTGCACAAAGACCACTCTACAAATGTCATGACCACAACGTCGAGCACTCTAGCTCCTTTGGTCGTATACAAACACATCGACAACGATCTAACCTGCTTAGGTTTTAACTTAAACCTGGCAAATTCAGAGGCGATTTACCTCGAAATCTCTCACGCTGCGGCTCCAAAAACTTACACTGCTCTATTTTGCCTCACGTGCTATGACCGTCCACTAGAGTTAACAATTTGTGTAGCAATTCCTAGTGGTTACCTGGCATCATATCATTGTTGAAGCAACCAACAAGCCTATTTAAGCCCAGCATTTATGGTTCATCATATTTTTGCTTAACTTGGTTCGAACTCTGTCATGCATTTCTTATCTAGCCTCGCAGAGAGGAATTCTTTTTCCTTTTTTTTCAGAGAGGAAAGTGTTGTAACGACACAAATTAATGGCCGACATATTGTGTAAATTAAATTAAATTTTATTTACGTTGCACCAATGAGAAAAAAGCGAAACTTGCCGTTTAACCAATAGTGTGCAAGTAGGCATGGCATGCTATTTAAGCACGGCAATTTACCATGCAAGTCAGTTGTCGCATTTGCATTCTGCTTTGCGTTACGCGTGTGCGTTCTGTCGGCTGTCAATACCTACGCTGGTGATTTGATAGTTTTACCAACAATTGGCTACATCCGTGACTCATCTTGTTGCGGTACAACCAGCGAGACGAGCCAATTAATTGCAGAACCTGAACGACGTCTATCCACACCGTGATTACAACCCGACAACGGGAGCAACAACAGCCAGAGTCCACCCAAGGCTCTAGGACATCTTCACACTCTGAATAATTCAGGAGAACGCACGACCAGGCCCTCTTAAGGGCCCCCTATCAGTAACAAATCTCTATTCAGAGCACCTTAACCGAGTTTGTAACGTCGTACGGCATTTACTTGAAGCCGGGGCGTTTACACAAATTATATTACTAAAAAAACAACGGGGCGTATTTTGAACACTATTATATTTGGTGTCATCAGTACCTTCTCTAGTTTGCTTTCATCATTTTTAAATGTCACTTTATTTTAATTATGAAAAGTGAAATTATCGTGTGTTTTATTTAATTAAAAATGAATAAATGTGATGATGAAGATTCTGACCATAAAAGTGTTCCCCTAACAATTCTTAATCGAAACAACTTTCCTCATGAATTTTATCACGCTCGAAATGACATGCACTATGCTCAACATACTATCATCGGAGACCCTTTCAACTACAAATTAAAATCAGATTCGCCAGATTCTTTGCCGCATAGTATGCACATATCACAATTACCCGCAAATTTGATGAGTGGAAATCATTTTCAACAATGTTCTCATTTTCTTGGTGTTGCACAACACAATAGTTCCAGTGCATCAGAAACATCAAATAGCCATGTGGTACGCACAAGACGTCGAAAAGCTGGTATAAGCGATGAAGATAGAGTTTGCATCGTTTGTGGTGAAACTGCTTCTGGTTATAATTTTGATCGTTTAACCTGTGAAAGTTGTAAAGCCTTTTTTAGAAGAAATGCGCTTAAGCCAAAAGAAAAGGTTAGTAATATTAAAATGGTTAAATTTGTAAGCATGCTTGCCCCATTCGTATTCATAATAAATTAAAGCTGAAATTTCTCACGATTTCATATAAACGGTTTTATGACTTAGTATATTTCTCTTATTATATCAACCCGCATTTGTTAAGTTAAAAATTTCAGTTAAACGTTATACATGTATAGCTCGAATATTCAGAACAACACCCGGGATTATTTCAACATTATATGCTGATGCTTCACTGTCGCATAACCATGAAATTAATAGTTTCCTATGCGAAAAAAATCAACAGAATGTCGCACACTCATGGTTGTGGAGAGGGTGGCGGCTGAGACTGTTAGTCAAACCTCTATTGACATGTTCATTAAAAGAAACATAGTGCTTTGGCGCTATTAGTAGAACCAAAAGTCAGGGATATGTGGATCATCAAACCATAACTAAGGTTGTGTATAATAAATGATTTACAATGTCTATGTGGATAACGTGGTCGAATCAGTGTTTAACCACCGTTCAGTTTCAGTTTTTGGCAGTCATTTATTTTGGTTAAATTGAAAGAATTGTCTCAGTTTCATTTTTATTCAATTTGCCTGGAATGACATTTGCGAAACCTTTTCGTTCTCCTGTTTAGTGCGAATATACATTTTACGGTAGTATTTGGATTTACAGGCATTGTGGTATACACTTTTACGCGTTCAAATTGCATGCATTTACTTTGCAATGCCTACCAGCACCGGTTAAGTCTAGAATATGTGATCAATAAAATTAATTTAGCATGGAAATTTTCAAGAATTAGTGTTATCTGTTTGGAAGATTTTATTATCGTTTTTGACATCGATATAAATTAATTAACACTTACACCATATTCTTAGCGTATTTTTAAAGACATTTTAAACATTTTTCATTTGAAGGAATGTTTCTTTTAATCAATATGTATTGTGTAATTATTTCTAAAGAAATCTGACATCTTTCTAATATTTATGCAATTGTACATTTGAAAAAAATGGGAAATTAATTAAGCGACAGAATGTTACAACACGAGATCCTTTGGGAATGTTGACAAAGGTATTATGTTCCGCATTCAACTTTTCCATCCTATATGAACCATTATTAACGGCGTGTAACGCTGTGAGGTTCATCTCCGTCAATATGACGTCAACAGCCTATGTGTATGCATGTAGGTTGTCGGACATTGGGGTGTCGCTTAGTTGGGCAAGCCCATTATTTTTGCTGTTTGGCTTACAGGTTTGCCTGGCAGCCGTATCTGCTCTCAATTTTTGCCGGAGTAAAGCCTGTAGTTTTTGATATTGTAAATCACATTGCCTCTTCATCAAAATGTAATTTGTCTCGCTGACACCAACATCAAAATAACTTTCATCTTTCGGTGCGCTCGCTCATCCATCACATTACTCTGAAAGTGATAAGTTGCAGCAATGAATGCTTTATGTCAAGGCACTAGCACCAATGATTATATTCCCTCGTCTCGATCTTTACACCACGGTTGATAACCATAACTTGTGTAACCAAATAGATTGGGCCAGTGCTCTTCCAAGCACATTCTAATCTTACCTATTGCGATTTGCTTATACAGTAAAAACTAGATACATTGAATAAAATTATCGACTTTGGAGACCAAGGGCTGCCCCACATCACGCCACTGGCAGCTGATCCACAATGTAGATATCTAACAATTGGGTTCGTGCTGTGTCGATGAATATTATGTGTGGCTTAAAACGCTAGAATGTAGTATAATGTTGACAGTAGCTACAAATATCTTTTGATATGCAGAGCCAATATAAACGCAACTACTGTTTCGATGTAGCGCCCAGTTCCATGATTTCTCAGAATTTCATGCCCGAACTCCATTTGCTGACCTATCTGTACATTTTTAGTATTAAAATGCAATCACTATTCTACAGCCTTGGACAACATTTACAGCAGCCAAGTACACATGATGTTCAGTAGTAGCTTATATAATCACATCATCGACATACAATGCAAAACAGAGTGAATCGGACACGAAGGAGTCTATCATTTTTTGAATAAATTTCAGTGCATTCTTTAGACCAAACGGTACCTAAATATATTACGAATGATTTGTGGATACCGTGCCGCTTATTTTCACCTATTTTCCTGCTGGATGTCACTTTTCCAAAAGCAAACCCTTAAGTCATACACAGAAAAAAATTCCATCAGCTAGCTGTAGGAACATAAGCGGTGGGCTAGACTTGGTTACCGGTGAAGTTTATTTACCACGTTTAATTGATGGAAATCCACGGTATGGTCGAAGCAAACCATCCTTTATAGTAACATGAACCATGTAATTTCGATGCATATATAACATTGGATTTAATACGCCAGGCTCTATAATCTGCTTTTATTTCAGTAGCCGACACTAGATAATTTGGTGGAGCACCATATACTTCTAGTGGTTCATAATTTTCGTTTAACTCTAACTAAAGTATAATATGATCTAGCGTTGGGCATAGAAATTTGATGCAACCAGGGAGGTTGCATATAGTACCATAAGGGATTCAAAACTCTCCATCTCCTTGTATTTCGTTGCATGGTGATAGAATCAATGGTCATGACCCATTTGCTGATGAAGTATAAACTCAATATGGATGTCTGAGTATTTGCCAAAATAAAAGACAGTTTGGATACCGTCATTTGTTAACGGTAATATAAACGTAATGGCCTCATCCAGTTACAAACTCGCCAGTTTTGACAAACAGCGCGTATGGCGTACCATGGTATCCAACGAAAGCTCACCTGAAAGTGGTTTAAGTTTGTGAAATTCTGCTAGCACTTGAGACCTGGCAATGATTTGATCCAATTATTTCGGTTTAAATTTAGCATACTACTTACTTTACTGCGGCTGGCTCCTTTTAGA
>JAQBSW010007926.1:0-37385 GCA_029291075.1 Eudiplozoon nipponicum
TTTTTGAGCCAAGGTACGTAAAATCGTCGACTGTTTCGATTGGGCTGTCGTACACCGTGAGCTGCTCATCAGATGAAGATACACCGATGGCGAAGGCTTTCGTTTTGTCGGCATTGATTTCCAGACCAACGGCTGATGAAAACTGGGCCACTTGATCCAAAATGGCTTGCATGCTCCCAAAGCTGTCAGCAAGGAGAACAACATCGTCTGCGTAATCAACATCCGTCAGCCATAGGTTATTTGATACTTGAACGCCTCGGAACTCAGTTAGCGCGTTGCTCAGAATCCAGTCAACCGCATAATTGAACAATATGGGTGACAAGGGACATCCTTGTCGAACCCCTGTGTGCAGACTGAATTCATCCGATTCTTCTCCGTAAACACGTACTCTGGCTTTGGTGGCTGCATAGTAGGCCTTGATCAGATTGACGAGTTTTATGGGCATACCGTCGAGCAGCATGATGTTCCATAGGGAGTCGCGATCAACAGAGTCAAAAGCAGCTCGGAAGTCAATAAAACAAGCGACGGTTGGTTGTTGAAATTCGTTGCGATGTTCCAAAACTCGCCGTAATGTATAGATCTGATCAACACAGCCTTTGCCTGGGCGGAATCCACCCTGATTGGGACGGGTACGGACATGCCGCTCATTACAGAAGCGGTTCAATAGAATCGACGCCAACAGCTTGGATGCGGTGTTGAGAAGACTGATACCACGGTAGTTTTCGCACCTTGATCTATCACCCTTTTTGGGAAACGGTAGCAGGATTGACATTCCGAAGTCTGACGGGCATGCTTCTTGTTCCCAGATAGAAGAGAACAGTCGATGGATTGATGGCAGTAGTGCGCCTATACAGGCCTTGTAGATCTCTGCAGGAATTCCATCTTCACCGGGGGATTTCTTGCTCTTCATGCGCTGGATGGTCGTAGCGATCTCAACCTCAGTTGGGGAAGAGCAGTCCACATCGTAGCTGGGTGTAGATGTTGCAGGTGGTTGCGGTGGGGAGCGGCCACTGTATGGTCGGTTCAATAACTGCGAAAAATGTTCAACCCATCTTGCGATTTTGCCATTGACATCAGAAATCAAGTCTCCTGTTGCGCTGCGTAGAATTGTCTCTGCATTGCGCTTACCGGATGCTTTACGTATAAGACGGAAGAGACCCCCGAAATCACCGACGTTTGCAGCCGATTCCATGGCGGAAGCCATTTCATCCCAGTACTGCTTACGGTCAGCCCGAGCAGACCACGTGGTTTCACGTCTCAGGTGGCGATAATTAGGCGCGTTATTCATCCGGGCATCTCTTGCTTTTTGTGACGCCCGCATCGTGCGTTCAGAGATCCAGTCTTTATGGTGACTTTTGATGGTTCCGAGCGTTTCAAGCGCAGCTTGCTGAGTAGAGAGTTTCAAGTTATTCCATTGATGCTCCACATTGGTTTTATCTACGGCATGAGTTCCACCGTCAGCGGCAGTCAACTTTGCAGTGATTGAGGTAGATAGCGCTGTACAGCGGGATGGGTCCGTTAGGGCAGCAACATTCAGGCGTTTCGTAGGTTGACGGCGCCGTCGGGACTTGAGATGTCACGTTGTTGCTTATATATTTATCTAAATATATTTAACAAATATGGGCATCTATATTTCGCAAATATACATATATATGGATGATTCTAAATATTCATATAAGATGTGGGGTAAACTCACATGGTTGCTTAAATGCTTATTTAGATATTCACAATATATATGTAGAAGAATATTTAGATTTTATATATAAGGTGGGAAAAGCTCACATGGTTGCTTTTGTGAATTGAGATAGGCATTACGTATATATATATATGAGGTGTAGACGGGAAGATAGATATGCTTTGATATTTATATATACATATAAATTGTAAGTGGTTGAATTTCAAAGAACCTATTTCAACTGCTTATAGATACATATATCTACATATATATAAAGAAGTATATAGATAGACAATAAAATAGATATATAAAAAGTGTTTTACTGATATAATTTATCCGTTGAGGGACTCACAGTGTTGCTTGTATGAGATTCATATTATATATATGTTATATACAAGTATATATATATATATGATGAATATATAGATATTTATAAAAGATGTGGGATGAACCCACATAGTTGCTTATATGCTTATCTATATATATACATAGATAGTGTGTGGACATATGTATAAATGGATATTTTATAAGATGTGGGTACAAATATATAAGTAAAAATAAAATTAAAATATAAGAGATTGCTGATATATATATAGTGTATACACGTAGGTATAGTTATATTTAGATATATAGATATTTATAAAAGATGTGGGAGTAACCCACATAGTTGCTTATATGTTTATCTATATATATAGATATATATGATATTTTAATACAGAAACTAATTCATATAGGATCTGAGTATAAATGTGTACTGAGCGGAAAAACGATTTAGTTAGTGTAACTTCCGTATTCGGTCTTGTCAAAATGATAGAATAATACTCTATAGAGTTTCAATAGTTTTTTAATCTCTCTGTATATAACCGATTGCAAGCTGGATGAAATTAGGTGAACTGGGGGGCAGGTGAGGATTACAGCAATATAGAATTCAAAATTTGTTGATCTTTCTATGCGTCCGGTACAGCAATTAAAATATAGACATCATTGATAGGCGTGTATGTCAATCCATTAGGTGTGCTTATAGTTAAAATACACATGTTTATAGGTAGATGTGTGCGCAGAGGGGGACAGGGATAAGTTTTTGTGTACATTTGAGTATTAGAGACTAGGTATAAGACCGGATATTAGGAAGACAATTAAAATAAAATATATATAAATATATCTGTCTTGAATGAGGATACCACATTTGCCACAAGTTGTGTTTTACTCCTGTGCGTATTGTGTGAACCCTGAAGATGAGACTGGAAATAACGTCTCGAAATATAGGTAAAAGATCAATGGCGGATCTTGATCCTAAAGCGCTTTCAGAAAATCAGCTAATTGAAGGCTTAAAGGAGAAGGGACAAGTGAGAACCCATCAACTGAGGCCAAAAATTACATCATCTGAAAAGATAAAAGGTTCAAGATTTTGCCGACCTATGAGTGCTAACAATTGTCCCGCACAAGAAAAATGCGGTCAAATCCGATTGAATAAGTTGTTTAGTAGAACAAATTCAACTTTACTCTGAACTTTATTATTATTAGTATAGTAACATGTCGTTATGAATTTAATGTACCAATAAATGTAACTTTGGCGGGAAGTTAGTCCCGATAACTTGACTGCCAGTGACAAGATTAATCTGTTAAACTTCACAATTATTATTATAATCAAGGTTGCGGTCTTGATAAACTAAGAATTGTATAGCGTAGAAAAGGCAATTCATCCAGTAGCCCGGTTTCGTCCTTATTGGAACTCATCATGTACTGGCTAGAATTTGCCGCGGGCAGGACTCCATCCTGCACGTCTGCTTCGGAATCTGGTGCTCTAAACCACTGAGCCATTCATCATGATAAGTTCCCAATAAGTAAGGAAACCGGTCTACTGGTTGAATTGCCTTTATAAAGTGCGGCAGGATGGCTGAGTGGATAGAGCACCCGATTCCGAAGCAGAAGTGCCCAGTTTCTGAGTCCCGTCCGCGGCAAATTCAGTCAGTACATGATGAGTTCCAATAGGACGAAACCGGTCTACTGGATGAATTGCCTTTTCTACACTATACAATCCTTAGTTCATACTGAAATATGTGCAATTAATGGGTCAAAGGTATCTAGCATCAAGACTGCAACCTTGATTAGAATAATTGTTATTACCACCCATCAATCAATGTTCGTTTAATTAACAAGTATTCCTAATGATATATATATATATATATCATCTATGTTTGTTGAGTCTTTTACAAAACGTGTTGCTGTTAAGAAGCGCGTAAGCACATGTACAGACAGGAAGGATAATGGAAATCTCACCTTTGCTTTTATTGTCTGGTTGAAGAATCATTAAAGAAATGTAGTGTACCAGGAATGAATATATCAAAAACCTGTTGCTTTAATTTTAAAGATATTAATATTACTTTCTTCAAACATTTCAAACTAATTGAAAAGAAATCTTAAAATAATCCGTTACCAATTATACCAGTTTACTTGCCCATATTACTTAATTACCATAACTTTAAATTCTTTCTTAATGAATAAGAATAAATTGCCTTAAATTATTCGCAGTGTTTGTAAAAGTTAATATACAACAAACTTATTGGATTTTTGTTATCCTTATGTTAAAGAAATTTAGACAATTTATACGTTGGCTACCATTGAAAATCCCTTATTTGTCAAATAGGATTAGGTGATCTGGTAGAATAATAGCATTTGTGGTAACCCCACTTTGTATGCTACAATACTTTCATCGTACCCATGACTTCTATAATTATTTAAATAATCAGTTGACCTCACTTGGTTGCCAAGCGATTATAACATGTTTTACTTTGCTATAAATTTCTTTGTCACAAAATATTCCGATATTTTGTAATTTGATTACGGTGGATCTTTAATGCCTTACTGCCGCATTTAAATGGCTTATGACAGAAATTTAACACAACATACGAAAATATTATATTTCAACAGGTTCATTCATTAACAACTGTTCTTCGGTTACCAAATTCACTTCGCAAATTACTCTGGAATGCTCACTTTTACTCTTCGCAATTGATATTTATCGATACCCGTTTCTGAATTCCTTCATTTGTCTACAACATATCATCAAACTAAATGGAAGCTAGTATTGTTAGTTCATCTAAGAACTGATGAAGACAGGCGAAAATTGATACTTAACAGTATCCATTGCAAAGAGGAACTAGAAGCACTTCTGTGTTAGTCACGAACATGCATCAGGTAAATATCCAACAGCTAGTTTTTCCACTCACTTTCTTTATTCTTCATACCTTCTATGCAAGAGATTGAAAAATGTGTCGGTTGAGTCAATTTAATGTCTGTGTACAATATTGGAGTATTCTTTGTCACAATCTAAACAATTGAAGATTCATCAATGACAAAACTTCATTAAATTTAAATCATTCGGCACAATGGGTCTGTTCATGCAAAACTTTGCCTGTTTCTATATACTTATATGAGTTTAATTAATATTGGCTGGGTTTAGTGGAAGTATCATTGGTCATTGGTTTGAACTATTCATAGCTTCCTATTCCACCCTTGAAAGATATTTTCATAAATTGCTTATTTCTCTAAGTTTAATACTTTATCCATTTCTTAATTATAAAATATTGATCGTAATACATTTTATTTGGCGTGAAACGCTATCTAGCCAGATATTTGAAAATAATAATGTCTGGCAAATTTGATGTAGTAATATGTAAGCAAATAATTAAAATGGAATTACCTGATCTGCGTTTTGACTAACGCAGCTTTCATTGTTCCAGTAATTTTCTTTTAGCAAGATATTTCGGCTCATCTTACCGTAGGCCTTCATCAGTTGCATCTCACGAAACGGTAAGATGGGCCGAAATATCTTGCTAAAAGAAAATTACTGGAACAATGAAAGCTGCGTTAGTCAAAACGCAGATCAGGTAATTTCAATTAATCCAGGTGCGAAACACGGAAACTCCTTCAAGAAATTAAAATGGAAATTTAACATTTTTAAATTTGGTTAATACTACTTAAACGATCATTTAGCTAAAGCAACCAAATATTTGTCTGCAAATATCTGAAAGAATATTACAAATATATGAAAACAGGTAAGCATGTTCTGCCGTTGGATAAAATCGATGAAGAGTTCGTAGTGGTTATAAAATATGCATTGATTAGACGGTTGTGCGATTTTCACAACAGTAGGCTTACGATTGCTTTACAAAATAATTTTTATATTAATAAAAATGGACCGTAAATTGGCTATGGGACAATCATAACACTGATGTCAAAAATAATCAGTGCAGTGTTTTGAATGCACTATGCTAAGTGCTACGTAGATGGATGAGGCACTATTTTTCGCATTTGGCTATTATCTAGACACGCGCGAGTCGATGAAGTTTTATGATTATATGATGATATTTCGATTTTCTTTTCCTTTGAATATAACGGAGTGATTGATATTAGATCGCCTCGGTTCCATATAACTGTTGGAGTTTTATTTACGCTGACTATGTTTTACGATCATCCATATGAAATTTGATCACAATTGTGGATGAAGAAACTTGGATGCAATAATTGTATGCACAGATTTTTCATACTGAAATTGAATTAGTCTATTTTGAGGCTGCTCATTTTTACCTTTTTTGCAGGACCACGTTTATTCCGGTAAGCACAAATCGAGCTAGATTTCCGCAGGTAACGTCATGAATTTTTGCAGGGTTTGAGTAAAATTAAAAAGAATAAATTCTACTTTAGAAATATATTTGTGAGTTTCACAAATTGTTAAAAACTTTATCGCAATTGTCAATAACTATTCTCTTGAAAGACATTTAAGAACTTTCAGAACTAACTATCCCCACCGGCTCAATAAATGTTTGTTTGATTGCATAACCTTATTAAGAATTTAAATACACATAGTTTGGTTTTGTCATATTTAGAAAAGTTGCAGGATTTAGAGTGAAAAATAATTCTTCTGCATCCATTGTCCGCATGGTTTTCTCCATTATTTTATTTATTTATTTGACGTACATATAGTGCTTTCCAGTCACCTCTGTAGCTGTATCTGCCAGTTTGTCTCACGAAATATTTTCTGTGTATCTAATTGGTGATTCTAAGAAATAACTGATTATGGATTTTTAATCCATTCTAAAACAATAGCACTACTTGTTGAAAAGTACGAATGAGTGAAGAGGCAATGTCTTCAGTGTATCCAATTGGTGATTCTAAGAAATAAATGATCATGGATTTTTAATCCATTCTAAAACAATAGCACTACTTATTGAAAAGTACAAATGAATGTGGAGGCAAAATAAATGGATTTGACTCAACCACACAACAAAAGTTCGTTTATATGGAAAAATAGAAAACGAGATTTTGTGATAAAATCTTTTTTAATTACTTTTATTAGAATGCATTGTTATGAATGTTTTCGGTATCATCTGATCTACCGACATTAGGTACATATCTGACCACATAATATCAGAAAAATAATCCAATAAAAAAATAATTTATGTCAAGCACTTGAACTCGACTCAAAAGGTATTGCAACTAAGATATAATAGAAATAAAATCATGTATATCTATATCAGCATAAATTGGCTGACGCAAATTATAAAATGTATTAGGCTAAACACAAAGTTCTAATTCGTCATTATGCTTCTCTTTGTAGACTTCTGGATTCAATATGGTATCCTGTAAAATAAAACCAAAACATGGATCCCGTGCACACTTGTTGTGGAAAAATGGCAAACGCAACAACATTACGTATTCAACAGATCTTACTGATCTTATAATGATACCCCATAACAATTTTTGTGCTTAAATGTAAAAATTGACTAGTTGTTACCTTAATCTTATTTGCTACTGTTCATGTGTGCTTCAAAATCATAGTCAGATTTTATGTGTTTTGTTCAATAATAGTTTGTTCTAGATCACGTTTTTTGTTTTGATTTGTAAGCCGTCTAATTATAGCCCTGATTTAAGGCTTCTCATAACGTGTCGTATTTGAATTTAAATTGTACGTAACTCCACTGGGATAGATGTTCTATTACTATATGCGGAAAATTTTATAAAAGACCATTTTCTCCCATTTATGTTTTGAGAATAGATAGGTTCTTTCGCATACTAGAACATTAAATGTTAGACCTTGTTAATTCAGTTAATTTTGGCTAATATGATCATACCCGATTTCTTCTAAATTTTTAAAAATCACTTCTGACGTTAAATCCAACAGTAGATTACCTTAATCAGATCGTAATTGACAGTCAATTTTGAGGATATCTAGCTCAGATATTTATTATTTCAGAACAAAAATCCCACAAATGTGCCTCGATAACCAATATTAATCCTCTTTTAATTTTCATATTCTTTCTTTTAAGAACCTTAATAGTTTACGCTGTGGACAGGAATAGCCACTAAAACATATACTATAACACATCGTCACCATGTCATAGAAAATAAAATCGATTGAATGGCAAAAAGATGACATCCAATAAAACACCCATAGGTAACAAATGTCAGGATTTGCTGATGATTTCTTCGCGAATAATTTCTCCTAAGAATAATTCGTTTATAATATAGATTCTTAAATTAATTATCAACTTCATAACTGGAGTAACAACCTTCGCTTCTGAGGCTAGTAAAATTTGACATCATTAACTTAAATACTGTTCGCGTTGGAGAACTTATATTATATGGACTGTCTAAGGTTCACAGAATAACCAGACCCACATTATCTATGCTGAACTCTCCGCAGCACGGTGTAGCCAGATTAATATATCTGATAATAACACCTATGATGAAAGGAAAAATGGAACACGTGATACAGGATAGGTGTCAATTTGTGGAAAATAATTTTTCAATTCTATACAAGGCAAAATCGGAAAATGTTTCTTACTTTTAAAGCCATCGAAATTAATATGCTTAACCTATGCTTAAACGTGCACAAAGTAATTCGAAAGAAAGTAAAATGGGACTAGAACAGAAACAATACGAACAGACCTTTAAAATTAACAGTTGTAAGGCAAAATACGACACACCCAGTGATTAAGGACACATTCACAATGAAAGCAATGACACACCATGTGACGTTACTAAAAAGAAGCAGTTTACATTACACAAAATCAAGACAGACGTAGCTAATAGAGAATTGGTTACGAAAACTGTAGTATTATGATTGGAATAGCTAAAATATTTACGAATCCAGAATAATGGCTGTAGATACTGGTATTTCATGGTTTGCAGTTCTCTTTTCTCATACTTTAAAAACTAGTGAATTTAGTAACAATAGTGATATATGCAATTGTGTATTATATGTTGCGCATCTTGTATCAGGTGAGTCCGAAAAGAAGACCAGAAGAGTAAACTGAGTCAGCAAGAACGAAAGTTATAATCTCATGTACACATGCGTTTTTTATTGGCGACTCATCAGTAGGAGCCGGTATTACGCTCTATGCTTATTATATATTTGGTTTTCCGAGATAATGAATAGAATAGAATAGAATATCTTTATTTGGATTCAAACCACACATGTTCCATCAAATAATAAAATTAAAAAATGTACAATATAAAAAGATATCACATCACATATATATGTGCAATTAGTTGTACTGTACAATTTATCAGCATCAGAAAGTTCAGCTGTAAAGAGTGATAGATTCTTCATCAAAATTAGGAAAATTTAAGGTATAATTCGAGTATAACATTTTGTAAGAAAAAAAAGGAACCATGACTAATAATTGATTGTATGCATTGTTGATTAACAAGATGATATAATGCATAATATTTCAGTTTTAATAATACAAAATTTGAAGATAGAATCTCGAGAAATTATGTTGCTGAAAAACGATTAATCCTGTCTTCTATTTAACTATGAGAAAGTATTATGGAATAGAATAGAATATCTCTATTTGGATTCAAACCACACATGTTCCATCAAATAATAAAATTAGAAAATGTACAATATAAAATGATATCACATCACATATATATTAGCAATTAGTTGTACTGTACAATTTATCAGCATCAGAGGGTTCAGCTGTAAAGAGTGATAGATTCTTCATCAAAATTAGAAAAATTTAAGGTATAATTCGAGTATAACAGTTTGTAAGAAAAAAGGTAACCATGACTAATAATTGATTGTATGCATTGTTGATTAACAAGATGATATAATGCATAACATTTCAGTTTTAATAATACTAAATTTGAAGGTAGAATCTCGAGAAATTATGTTGCTGATACACAATTAATCCTGTCTTTTATTTAACCATGAGAAAGTATTATCATAATGAAAATTAAAAATATCAGCAGGATTGAACACTTTTTCTAGTTCGGTAGATAAAAATTTAAAAGACATTTTAGTTGGAGGCGTTTCTCTAAGCCCCTTTGGCAATTGATTGTAAATTTTGTAAATTTTTGAAAAAGAGAGTAGCTTGCTCGCAACATTCCCACCATTGGTGGGTTGACTTGAATAGAATAGAATAGAAAATCTTTATTTGGATTCAAACCTTACATGTTCCATCAAATAATAAATTTAGAAAATGTACAATATAAAAACATATCACATCACATAAATATGTGCAATTAGTTCTACTGTACAATTTATCAGCATCAGAAAGTTCGGTTATAAACAGTGATAGATTCATCATCAAAAGTAGAAAAATTTAATGTATTATTCGAGTGTAACATTATGCAAAAAAGGGAACCATGACTAATAATTGATTGTATGTATTGTTGATTAACATGATATGTAATGCATAACGTTTCAGTTTTAATAGTAAAAAACTTAAAGATAGAATCTGGAGAAGTTATGCTGCTGAAAAACAATTAATTCTGTCTTTTATTTAACCATGAGAAAGTATAATCATAATCAAAATAGAATAGAATATCTTTATTTGGATTCAAACCACACATGTTCCATCAAATAATAAAATTAGAAAATGTACAATATAAATGATATCACATCACATAAATATGTGCAATTAGTTGTACTGTACAATTTATCAGCGTCAGAAAGTTCGGCTCTAAAGAGAGACAGATTCTTCATCAAATAAAAATTTTGAAGATAGAATTTCGAGAAATTATGCTGCTCAAAAATAATTAATCCTGTCTTTTATTTAACCATGAGAAAGTATTATCATAAACTTAATGAAAAAAATCAGCAAAATTGAACACTTTTTCTAGTTCGGTAGATAAAAATTTAAAAGACATTTTAGATGGAGGCGTTTCTCTAAGCCCCTTTGGCAATTGATTGTAAATTTTGTAAATTTTTGAAAAAGAGAATAGCTTGCTCGCAACATTCCCAACCAATGGTGGAGATATTGCAAAATGACCAGATCTAGTTCCAATTTCATGACTCTTTCTTATTGGATTCATATAGGCACCAGACCACTGGTTCAAATGGAAAACTTTTATGCAATAGCACATTCTCTGAAACCATAAAGGATGCAGTGATACAAACTGTAATCTAGTGGCGTATATAATGCAGGAGATAGGACTAATTTGTTTCACAACTTTTTTTTGTACAGCTTCTATCTTATTAGACAAACCCTTTGTTAAGGGATTCCAAGTAGCGGCAGCATATTCTAATATCGGTCTAATCCATATTATAAACATTTTATATTTTATTTCACTCCATAAAATATTTCTATTTATTAGTGCCCATCTGTTCTTGGCACTGCCTACTATCCTTTCAATATGTCTCTCAGCAGAAGCTGTACAATGAATAGTTATGCCTAAATCCTTAATTTCTTGCATAAGTTTAATCTCAAAAACATCATTAATCTCAGCATCATGAAAATAAACATAACTGAAATCAGTTCTGTTACCTATTTTTAAAGCTCTCGTCTTTTTACTGTTTATTCTCAGCCCTAGTGTTAACAAGTATCTACTTAAATCATACAAATCTAGTGTCACATTATTTTTGGAGAATTCGACATTTTTTGGATCAATTGGAAAGATTATTTTTAAATCATCAGCGAATTTGCAAACTCGACCGTTAGGGATTTTAGTTTCCAAATGTGCAAATACAAATTTAAATAAAATTGGCCCCAAACTTTATCCCTGTGGAACTCCACTTGTTACCCTTTTCGAATTAGAAATCAAATCATTTACTTGAATACTCATTCTTCGATTATATAAATAGTATCTAAGTAATCTAAAAATATTCGGATCAATATTCAATAAATTAATCGCATTCAAAATAGCATCAAAATATATAGAGTCAAAAGCTTTTGAGATATCTATAAATACAATTAATGAATCTAACTTTTGTAAAGCCGTGTTGGCACATATCAAAATCAGCCGTTCTAAATGATCTAGTATCAATCGTTCTATTATCTTCAAAAACAAAGGGATAATAGAGATTAATCACTGGCGCACTTTGGCTTACTTACTTTAGGCAATGGTTTAGCTACTATCGTTAATATATCGATTGGTAATTTCCCATCTTTCAAAATTCTATTTATAAAATTGCAGAGCGCATTCATAAAATTTGAAGGTAATTGAAGTAGGTTATCAATCGATATACCAAGGTGATCTTTTTGTTTTTTTGATTTTATTTTTAACATTAATTCTATCAATGCATCATTGTTAATAACAAGTCCTAGATCCTGGTTTCCCGAAGGATCAGGTAGATCAATGAAATTGCTTTCGTTATGTGGATTACATAACAATTTGCCGAATACTTCATCCAATTCACAGAGAACTTCATACTCAGTTTTACCTACAGGTAATATGAGCTTTAATTTCTCCTTATATTTACTGTAGTCTGTGATTAGTTTGTATCCTAGTCTAGGATTGCTTTTCAGTTTGGCCAAAATAATTCTCTTAGATCTTTGACGGATTATCAGCAGTGATGAATTAATTTCTTTATCAATCAATTCTAACCTCATTTTTTTTAATACTATTGATAAGACTACATTTCATTATATTATCTCGTTTGATTCTTAGCTTACATAACTTCCTATTGAATCTCTTGTGTATAACATCCGTAAATGTAGATGCCCTAAACATATCAGATAATAACAATGAAACAGAAGAAACAAATTCGTCATTGTTCATGATAAAAAACATTCATAATCAATAGATAAGCTTAATTCTCTAAAAAAGATTCCAGTTGATTCTGGAACATTGCACGTGCGCACTTTCAAAATTAGGTTTCTGTGCTTTGCTGCTCGAAATGCTCCATTGTAAAATGATTTGTTTATGATCCAATTCTTTGAAGTAATTTACTACATCATAAATGTGTGAGTTCAACGCTTCAACTTCTAAATATACATGATCTAAGCATTCCGAACCTCTAGTTGGTTCCTTTATAATCTGCTTAAGATCATGATTAGAAAAAAGATTGATTATTTCACAGTCATGCAGCCTATTAAAATCTCCTACCACAACAATATTACCATGGCAGTCCAAAATAGATTGAAAAGAATTGGTAAACATTTGATCATCATATGTAATAGCATACGGCGGTCTGTAAACCGCAGTTAAGATCAGGTTATCAATTTGTATCGTTAAAAAATCAATGACAGTATTATATTCACTAGTATGTAACACTATCGCATTTAATATCGATTTACTATAAATAAGTACTCCTCCACCTCTTTTATCCAAGGATCTGTCTTTCCTAAATAGAGAATAATGAGGAATTTCAAATTCATAGTTTTCAATGTCTTTGTTCAGCCAGGTTTCAGTTAAAATTATAAAGTCAAAATTGTTACTTATTATAAAATCACACAGCAAAAAGTTTTATTCTTAACACTTCTACAATTAGCATAAAATAAAGAATATGCACAACAAAACTCATCAATAGAGGAAGTATCATTGGTCATTGGCTTGAACTATTCATGGCTTCATAATCCACCCTTGAAAGATATTTCCAAAAATTGTTTATTTCTCTACGTGGAACTCCAGTGTGACGAATTCATGATTATTTTCGAACCAGACATCTCTAAGTATTTACAAAATTATGCAACATGGCATCACTTACGAATGACTTTCATCGGATACTATGACAGGAATTAAGCGAAGATTTAAAATCTAACAGATTCATTACTTTGTTTACCATCGCATGAAACAATTGTATGTATAATGCTCGACTTAATCAGAAGCGGAACTGCCTAACACGCCCGTGAGCATAGACAAAACAGCCCAAGCGTTTACAGAATTCAGCAATATGGTCGAGAACACCATGGGCAAATCAATAGCATCAGCGTGTAAACGCGACATTATCTTTTTTTATTTTTATGCATCCTATACAGTGGGGACATGATAAGCGGGGTAATCAGTCGAGTGGACACATTCACTGTATGTTAATACACGAGGTTCCAAGGAAGCAAATATGACCAAAACATCGTTTAAGGGTTAACAATGTCAATATTGTTTTCCCCAAAATCGGAAATATTCAGGTAACTGCCAGGTTCACCACCTTACAGACATCAATATCCGATATGCATACCAGAATTTGAAATTTTATTGTATTTAACAATTTAGGACTACAGCCAGAGACTCCGCATAACACCCTGCTGTCTACTCAGAATCACGTGGTCTGCAATGAATAAGCCTAGGAGACTGTGTCAAGCTTAAGGATTATTATTAATGTTAGAATTTTAGAACTCTTTAACGGACTGCCTGTGACAATGCAATTGGATATTGAGTCTAAACTTTTTGCCGATAGAATAAAGTTCGACTTACGAAAAACGATTTATCTCAGGCTAAGGAATAAATAACTAACAATATCTACATTATATATATTTTTAATTATAGCAAACACCCCTTTTAGTTTAGATTTTATACAATAAAAGATGAGAAATATTGATTTGAAAATGACTGTGAAATATTCTGTAGATCAAAGATTCCGATTTCCATTTACTAGACATACAGTATTCCGGCACAGTGTGAGGCAAGTTTATTTCGAAAATTGTGCAAATGCTTTAAAACTCATTACAACAAGATAGTCGCGGTTTGTCATTTGCCATCAGATTCGATGTCAGAACCAATCTATAACAAGCTAATGGCAAAATCTAAAAAAACGCTACGGTTTATGTGCCTGATAAGTTTATATAGTTCATAATTTGTTTGGATAGCGTTCACATAACAAACCTTGTCAAAGCTTATTCTGTTTCGATGAAAGGAGGGCGCCCAAACAAAGTTTTTTTATTGTAAACAGAAATCGATAAACACAACCATTTCTCCTTTCCTTCTGTGATGCATGTCAATTGTGATTAGTCATAGTAGCAATATTAGAACACAAATGACGCCCAGCCGAATAGGTAAGTCGCAACCTCACGAAAGCAAAGCATAACATTGCCGTTGTTGAAAAATAACTACTGGTATAATGCGCCCTACGTACGTTCAGATAGCTTGTGATTGGCAAACATAAATGCGTCTTTGCCGCTCATAATCACCTGTGCGCTGGCAAGCACTAGGTATAGAAAATAAAAAAGTACCAAAAATAATTGAACAGCTTGAAAAATATGATGTATCTGTCTACTATCGGCCATGTATCGGGAATGATAAATTTGTTGCTCTTAGCAGAATTGCTGCTATTTGTATATCGACACGTATAAAGTTATCTAAGGCTCAGAGCATCGACAATACAAGTCCAGAAATAACCAGTCAACTAAAAACGGAAAACCAGAGTCAATTTTATATAGTGTTAGTCCTTCAGAATGAGCTTTTGGTGTGAAGAGTGGCAAATGGTGCATTAGTTTGTCCTGAGGTACATACGCAATATACTAACCACTTTATAGCATTAAATGTTCAGGCAACTACACGCTAGATGTCTCATCGTAACATTACGTTCGCAGTTACATTAACTGAACATGGCAAAGGACAGACACAGCTACTTTTAAAACTGCATCATTTGACATAGCTTTACAACAAAAAATAGAAATTTTATAAACTATTGCCTTCAATTCCACAGCACAATTTCAATTTCTGCATTTGGAATTGGTGGTCTACTGCCTGTATTATGTGTGGATTAGACTCTCTCTCTCTCTCTCTCGATGGAACGAATTTGTATCCTCGAAGCCAACTTTAACGGCAAAAATAAAATTGTTTAGAAGAGCACTGACTTAGTTGTTTTGGTACACAAGCTATTTTACTGATTTAAGTGTCCAATTGAATTATGAGAAATTCAACCAGTGGTGTAGGAGTCTCCATATTAAGCATGTATGAGCAGCAAAATATTAACCCCAGTTTAACACTGCAGATGATATGGTGCACCATACGTTGAAAGAGGTTTAGTGATGTTGTTACCACACGGGCTCTAATTCCTGACTAAAAATTACATTTAGTCGAGTGGACCATAGGACAGACATTTAATAGGTAAAGGCTTTGCTCCAGCAACAATTTTCTGCATAGTCAGATTCGTCTGCCTAGCAAGTCTGTACGCTCGAAGCTCTAAGATCATTGTAAACCATCTGCCATCATGACGCCTACAACAACTAGATAAAGTCGTGTGTGCCAATTAACGTTATGGCTATGCCAGAAATCACCCATGTACCCAATTCATCGACGAAGTTATGCCTTAGTGCTCAATACTCAAAGTCAAATTTTGGCCAGTACATGATGAGTTCCCAATAAGGACAAAACCGGTCTACTGAATGAATTGCCTTTTCTACTCTATACAATACTTAGTTTATACTGACATATGTAAGTAATTAATGGGGCAGGTGTTTATATAAAGACCGGAACCTTGATTATAATATGATGATAGCTATTGATAGAATTAACTTGATAATACTAACCAAGTTACGTTGGTTAGTATATAACTCAAAATTCTGTGCAGTGTAGAGTACGGAAGAGTGACTCAGTGGTTACAGCACCAGAATCCGAAGCGGATGTACCTAGGTTCGAGCCCTGAACACGGCAAATTCTGGCCAATATACGATTAGTTCCCAATAATGTCGATCCGGTCTACCGGATGAATTGCCTTTTCTACACTATACAATTCTTAGTCTATACTGACATATTTAAGTAATTAATTAGGAGGTGCTTATATCAAAATCGCATCTTTGTTTATAATAAATACTCACATTCAATGATGGTTTTTATCTGGTAGAGAAGATCGACACGTGGCGAAATATTGTTTTCGACAACATGCCCGTCAGGTCTCGGGCTGTGCACTCGATCGATTTAACAAGGTTCCGCCTCTCGGGGCTAGGGAATCGATCTTGCAGCGGATAATCTTGATGGAAAAGACGTGAAAAACGGCTGCTTTTTGAAAAAGATGATTGGCAGATAATTACCCAGAGAATTTGAAAATATGAAGTTGCAAACGACTGAAAGGGTCGCATGATACACAAGCTACTCGTCAGGAGACGAGGAAAGTAAATATTATTTTAATTTCTTTTACTTTAGTAGCACCCATTTTGCGCACAAACGATAATTTGCGCATACAGAATTAATAGACATTGTCAAAAATTTCCTTACGGATTTCGAGTCTTTTGCTAATGAGGCAGTACGAGAACTGGCTCGAAAAATGATATTATATGTAAAGCAAATCAAAACGTTTTAATGACATCTTAATCGCGAATGCAAAGGTAATTGGTGCTAGGGATCCAATACAGCTAATCGTATAGAATGATTTTTTTACACTCATTCAATTGCACGATGCTTTAGTTTACAAAATGTGCTTCAATTTATTAATGTTAATTTGTCACTTTTCGTACTTTCAATGGCATCTTGTAGTTGTAATGCGAAGTTAATTATTATAGCTCACGCAACTTTAGTAATTCAATTGCAGGCAAGTTCAAGTTTGGTGGATATATTTGGATTATTTGCATTAAAATTACAATAATAATACATTTAATTGGCAACAAAGGCCACCAGGCCCAACAATTGAAATAACAAATCAAAGGTGGGATATGTGGAGATGAATGAAATTGTGACTATCAAAGTATTTAACCACAGGGAAGGGAGGAGTTGAGCAAGAGAAATGCTTTCATCCACTTAATGATAGTTCGATCTGGTGAAAAAGAGAGATTCCATTCGACTATATAGGATCAACTGGAGAACCATCCATGAAGTGTCGGAGTATCCATGCGGGGTAGGCTGGTGCGGACAGACGAATTTGAGTGTGAGTTCGATAGTGATGGCGGACCGGTAGTAGAAGTCGGCCGACGTATTTCTTTGTCGTGAATAATGAATTTATGTAGGGTAGTATTGACTAGGATGAAGTGGACTAGATTGAAGCTTGTGTCTCGTGCAGGGTTCACTGATTTCTGTTGAGCTAGGTTATGACTGATGGTAGGCAAGGGGAATCAGTGTCCGATGTATACATTCGAATGGTCCAGTAGACTTTTCGATTTTCCGGTCGTTCGCTTAATTTCAGACGCAAACCGACGGAATCGAATGATAGCGTGGCACAATGAATCAAAGTTACGCCACGCAGTTTAATCTTAAGTTCAGACGCAAACCGACGGAATCGAATGATAGCGTGGCACAATGATTCAAAGTTACGCCACGCAGTTTAATCTTAAGTTCAGACGCAAACCGACGGAATCGAAGCATAGCGTGGCACAATGATTCAAAGTTACGCCACGCAGTTTAATCTTAAGTTCAGACGCAAACCGACGGAATCGAAGCATAGCGTGGCACAATGATTCAAAGTTACGCCACGCAGTTTAATCTTAAGTTCAGACGCAAACCGACGGAATCGAAGCATAGCGTGGCACAATGATTCAAAGTTACGCCACGCAGTTTAATCTTAAGTTCAGACGCAAACCGACGGAATCGAAGCATAGCGTGGCACAATGATTCAAAGTTACGCCACGCAGTTTAATCTTAAGTTCAGACGCAAACCGACGGAATCGAAGCATAGCGTGGCACAATGATTCAAAGTTACGCCACGCAGTTTAATCTTAAGTTCAGACGCAAACCGACGGAATCGAAGCATAGCGTGGCACAATGATTCAAAGTTACGCCACGCAGTTTAATCTTAAGTTCAGACGCAAACCGACGGAATCGAAGCATAGCGTGGCACAATGATTCAAAGTTACGCCACGCAGTTTAATCTTAAGTTCAGACGCAAACCGACGGAATCGAAGCATAGCGTGGCACAATGATTCAAAGTTACGCCACGCAGTTTAATCTTAAGTTCAGACGCAAACCGACGGAATCGAAGCATAGCGTGGCACAATGATTCAAAGTTACGCCACGCAGTTTAATCTTAAGTTCAGACGCAAACCGACGGAATCGAAGCATAGCGTGGCACAATGATTCAAAGTTACGCCACGCAGTTTAATCAGTATGGATGCAGTGCAGGAACGTATTCAAAACAAACACGTTGCAGCCTTAAGTTCAGATGCAAACCGACAGAATCGAAGAAAAGCGTAGCAGAATTAATCAAAGTTGTGCCACTCAGTCTAATTAGTATGGATGCAGCAATTCCTCATTAAACGCATCAACAAAATTAATTGTAACGAAAACGCAAGCTAGATTTTAGACAGTTATTTATCAGTTAAATTTTAAGCAATGTAAATCTTTACAATACAATTATGCTGACTCGTCTCAATAAATTTTTAATTACATAAGCAATTACTGAGTAAGTCAAGAGACTTGCAGTATTTCTTCAAATATGACATTAAATGTTGATTGGAATCCTTTTGCTTACCGTCTACAGAAAAATGTAAATGGTATTTTTACATCAAAATCAATTATTAGGAAAAGTCGTAAAATAACTGTTGCATTACTCTGCCGTTAGAAAACGACTCTATTTTACATTCATTCAGATTTCAAATAGCTGTCGACTTATTGTCAATAAGAAATTCGAATCTTTTATCCTATGTTCAAATCGCACATAATTATAAAACCGTCTATTAAACATATATCTAAATTTCCTGATGATAGAATGCTATAATTCAAAAGTAAAAATTAAAGCTATCAAGCACAAATATGTAAGAGATGAGAACTCCGACAAAATTAATAAATTATTTATTGTGACCTTATTTGCGAGCTAAAAACAGAGAAAAATCACTGCCAGTCAAATGTACTGGCGCGTTTTATCTTTCTGTGGGCATCATCAGAGCCCGATGGAAAACTACCTAACGAAAATTAAAACTGTAATTTATACACAAGGAAAACAAAATTAGATATACGTCTCTCAAATCTAGTGGTCTCGTCTGCAATCTGCTTGACCGGAAATTTTGGCTGCACAATTGCAATGCCGTCGCGAATATGACTTTTTTGCAGATATTGCCATACATATTTTAGCTAAAAAAATAAAAAACCATTGGTTGTTCTGGTGAAAAGAACATTTAAAAAATCAATTTGACGAGCTTAAGATAAACACCACTTCTATTGTATCTAACCAATCACACAGCATAGCAAAACAATCTTCAGTTAGAATAGGCTTGTTTTCTTTCTGAAACACGCAAACTTCATTTAAAAACTTTTTATCATCACTCGCGCATTCAATACTTTTGGATCACCGCTGGATTATTAAACCAGCATTAAATGAATTTGAATAATATTTAGAACTTCCTTTGTTTAAATTCTTGTTCACCACTTTTGTTGTTTGTTGGTGGCCGGTTACAGTTTTTACATTTTTACACGATATTTCGATTTCAAGAGCAAATAAGAAGCGTGTTACGCTAACATCCTCAGTGTTTTAATTATCATAAAAAGTGTAACGACACAAATCAATCGCCGACATATTGCGTAAATTAAATTCAAATTTATTTACGTTGCACCAATGAGAAAAAAGCAAAATTGCCGTTTAACCACGTTTAACCACGTTTAACCAATAGTATGCAAGTACACATATTGCATGCTATTTAAGCACGGTAATTTACCATGCAAGTCAGTTGTGGCATTTGCCTTCTACCTGCTTCACGCGTGTGCGTTCTGTCGGCTGTCAATACGTGTGCGTTCTGTCGGCTGTCAATACCTACGCTGGTGATTTGATAGTTTCACCAACAACTAACTACATCCGTGACTCATCTTGTTGCGGGATACCGGAGAGACGAGCCAATTGAATGCAGGACCTGCAGGACACCATCCACAACGCGATCACAGCTCAACCACGGGAGCGACAACTCAACCAGAGTCCACCCAAGGCTCTAGGACATCTTCAACTCTGAAGACTTCAAGCGAACGCATTACCAGGCCCTCTTAAGGGCCCCCATATCAGTAACTAATCTCTATTCAGAGCACCTTAACCGAGTTTGTAACGTCGTACGGCATTTACTTGAAGCCGGGGCGTTTACAAAATTGGCGACCGCGCCAGGATATTGATTATTGTTCTGATTTTTTTGGTATAAATAAAATTGACTTCCTTTTTCATCTATTTGGGATAAAAATCGATTAAGATTTGCGTTTTATCTACCGTGATCGTGGTCATCTGTGAATTTTGTTGGGTATATATATATATATATATCGTGGTTTGTGTTGGGGGGATATAATAATAATAGATTGACATTTGTGTTTTCTTTACCCTGATCGTGGTTTTCTGGGAAATCTGTTGGGTATATATTCGTGGATTTGTGGGGATAATAATAATACATCGGCATCAAAGGCCAACGGGGCCTTTGTTCATCTTTTCTACGTACAAAACGGCACCGTACGTACTCAACAAACTCAATTGCGGATTTTTGGAAACAGTGACTTTTTTGTTCTGCACTTATTCAACTGTGGAAGCTGTTTGTGGGTAAGCGTTTCGTTAAAGTATATTTATATATTTTCATATTGCTTATAAATTTATGCTTTTAAGATCCCGTAAGATTGTTAAAATGTCAGGTCCAATTTTAGATATTGATGTTCCTGTTTGGGATGGAGATAGTGAGCTATTCTTTATGCGCGTAGACTCCGCTTTCTCCCCGTTTCCTGATTATGACAGTCATCAAAAACTGTCGAAGGTTTTTGCTAAACTACCTTCTGAATTGCAGCGACGGATTTATCCTAAGCTTGAGGCCATTAGGAAGCTACCTAATCCCATTTTGGGCCTACAAAACGAGGTAGAATCCTTGCTTGGACCCACGGAAACTGAGCAGATAATAAACAAATATGCGCAGTTAGATATGCCAAATCTTGGCCCCATAGAAATACTGAGGGAATTACGGAAACGTTGGTATAAAACCAACATTTCTGACCATGAGGCTAAGGTTGTTTTTATTAACAATCTTCCCCAAACATTAAAACTCTTTGCCAGACAGCTCCCCAACACTCTCTCTATAGATGACTTATCTGAGAGATGTGAGTTAGAATATAGGGTTTTGGAACCCAAAGTGAATCCATCATCCTTTTCTTCACCCCCGCAAGATGATAGAATCTCCTCTTTAGAGAGAACAGTGGCGAACATGGCCAAAGTTCTAGAAGGATTGGCCATTACCAAATCCGAGATAAATCAAGTGAATGCTCGACCAAAATTCGTTTCCAAGTCAAATTATAATGGTAGGCGGCGATCGAGATCTCCGCAATCCTTTAATAAATATGCTCCAAAGAACTGGTGTTATAACCACCAGAAGTTTTTTATGCTTGCCAAGTTTGTCTTTGTCGTTCCGAAGAATTTCCGAATGAGTGTCAATTTCCACAGCTGACGGAGAGGACAACAGACCGCAGGCACAAGGGTGCATCAGTATCGGGAAACGTCTGGCGCAGGAAGTAGAAGACCGTACTTTCTGCACATCAACGGCATCAACGGCGCTACAGGGAAGAAGCCAACTACAATCCGACATCCCTGTCGACTCTTTTCGTCCACGCCGAATTTTTCACATAGAGAACCAAACAGACAATGCCGGTCGCAATCACCAGCCTACTTGTTTGCATGACCCGGCCAAACAGCCAAACGAACTTCTGCACCTTCTTGATTTCAAAACTGGCGAAGAGTACATCGTAGACACAGGTGCGGCAGTCTCAGTTCTCAAAGGTGATTCAATGGCCGAGATGTCGCTAGGCGTTCTTCTCGCAACAGCTACAGGCGAGCCCATACCAACTTATGGCTGCCAATACCGCACACTCAACATAGGTCTACGACGTGAATTTTCCCACAACTTCATCATTGCCAAGGTCTCACATAATATAATAGGCCTTGATTTCCTTCTAAAATTTCGGCTCATTGTTGATCTTGCCAATCAAAAGATCATCGACCCCTCCACCGGACTTGAACAAAGCTTTTGGACACTTGCCTCCGAGCGTTTGGAGTTACAGGTCATTCAGCCAACCCCAGTGCATCATTCAGCAGAGATATCAGCAGCTCTTCGAAAATACAAATCGCTTTTCGATCTTAACAAGTCAGAGCTACGAGTCTCCAACACGATGCATCATATCGTCACAGAAGGACAACCTATTGCACTCAAGAAGCGACCACTGGCTCCTGCTAAGCTGAAAGCTGCCCAAGAAGAATTCTCAAGGCTTTTGGAAGAGGGAATCATCAGACCATCGAAAAGTTCATGGGCGTCACCACTGCACTTAGTCTCAAAATCAAACGGATCGTACAGAGCCTGTGGAGACTACCGTAAGCTAAATTCAGTGACAAAATCTGATGCATATCCTATTCCAAATATCAACACTTTACTTGAAAAACTCAACGGCAGCAATTTCTTCTCAGTGATTGACCTCAGACAAGCGTACCATCACATACCGGTAGCACCAGAGGATATCGAGAAAACTGCAGTCATCACTCCATTTGGCCTTTTTGAATATCTTTACATGCCTTTTGGACTCAAGTGTGCTACTCAGACATTTCAAAGATTCATAGACAACATACTTCGCGACGACTCTGCTTATTGTATGTCATATCTCGATGACATTATGGTATTCAGTCCAGATCTAGAATCTCATGCGAAACATCTACGAAATGTCCTCTCACGCTTATCCAACCACGGACTCAAGATCAACTGTGACAAGACGCAGATTGCAACTTCATCCGTCGACTTCTTAGGGCATCGTATCACGGCCCAAGGTATTCAACCGTTGCCGTCAAAGACGAATTCAATCAAGAATATCAAGTCACCAAGGACTTTGAGCGATTTGCAGAAAATCCTGGGAGTACTAAACTATTATCGCAAGTTCCTTCCAGGCCTTTCAAAACAACTTTATCCTTTGTGCAGGCACCTGCGGAACCGAAAAGGACTTAGCAAGAATTCCATCATTGCTTGGTCATCCGAAGACGAGGAATTACTTCGACTTGCCATCAACTCGTTAGCAAATGCCACAATGCTAACGCATCCAGATTTCGAAAAGCCATTTCTACTCACGACAGATGCTTCTGAATTCGCTATTGGAGCCACTTTGGAACAAGAGATCGACGGAGTTCGGAAGCCTATCAGTTTCTACTCGCGTACTCTCCAACCAGTAGAAACGAGGTACGACACTTTCGGCCGAGAACTTCTCGCCATCCACGACGCAGTGCGCCATTTTATCAGCATCATTGGCAGTAGCAGATTTGTTGTTTTCACAGATCATGCACCACTAGTTAGCGCACTTCGAAACGCAACTTCATCTATCGCCAAGTACCCTGCCAGAGTGGAAAGACAGCTTTCTCGTCTAAGCGAATGGCAATTTGACGTCTTTCACGTCAAGGGCAAACAGAACTTCATTGCAGATGCCCTGTCCAGGCCAGACGTCTCTCTACAACCACCTTCGCCGTCACCATTCACTGTCAACTCCGTGGCACTCAGTGAACCTGCACTAACGCCAACTCTCCTGCGAACTGAACAACGCGGTGACATTCACATTCAAAGATCAATAGCCCGTCACCCAACCAAGTTCATATGCCGTCTGTGGGAAGGCTTACCAATTGTTTACTTCACGGGTACGCAGCCCAACAAGCCAGTTCTGCCGACCAGCCTTCAGAGAAAAGTTTTCGATTCAATTCACTCAATTTCTCACCCAGGAAGCCAAGCGACTGTCCGACTTCTTACAGATCGTTTCTGGGGTCACAGACTTAGGCAGAATGTTAAACGATGGGTCTCAGAGTGTGCTATTTGTCAGAAAAACAAGATCACACGACACACTCGTTCTAAGTTGCAACATTTTCGGTCTACTTCTCGCCTAGCCATCGTCCACATCGACATAGTTCATCTGACAAAGGTTCAAGGTTTCAGCTACCTTCTAACTATGATCGATAGATTTACACGGTGGCCTGCGGCATTACCTCTTGGCACCATTTCTGCAGACGAAGTAACTAACGGTTTTATCTCTGCATGGATATCCAATTATGGTGTTCCCAATGAGGTCATCACGGACAGAGGCACTTGCTTCTCATCTGATCGTTTCAAAACCACCTTGCGGTACATGGGATGCATCTTACGCCAGACGACTGCCTACCATCCCCAAGCTAATGGCATGGTAGAGAGAATGCATAGGGAACTCAAAGCAGCTTTAGCATCCTCGTCCATTAATGGCAACTGGGTCGATGCACTACCTTTAGTTCTGCTTGCCATGCGTTCCCGTACTCGTGAATCCATTAAAACGTCTGCGTCACAACTCTTGTATGGCATGGATCTACGCCTGCCTAGTCAGCTCCCACGTCTACTACCGGCACAAGATGACCCACAAGACGAAGCTACCCGCCTTCGACTTCATTTCGGTAACATGTCCGAACAGCAGCCGAGACACACGCCTCGTCCAGTCTTCGTTCACCCACAGCTCCACAGCTGCAAGAGAGTACTCGTTCGCAACGACAATGCTGTTGCACCACTACAACCAAAGTATCGCGGTCCTTACCCGATTTTGCTCAGACAACCAAAATACTTCATCATTATGCAAGGCGCTACACCGACATCAGTAAGCATAGACAGGTTGAAACCGTTTATCGAACCGCCTGATCCTGAGAGCGTTCAACCTTCTACACACGTCTCAGGCTCCGTCTGCCCACAATCTCAATGTCCTGCTTTGTATAACGCGTAATTAATTTTTTTAAACATTAACATTAACTATCAAAATTTTTTTAACCTTACGTTATTTTTCGTATTTGTCTCACGTGGCATAACCAGCTGTTCTTAGCTAACAATTGTGTAGCATTTTTGAACAGTTCTTTGGTATTATGCCATCTCTGAGGCAATGTTCGTGTACATATTTTTATGCAGTTACCTTTGATTTTAATGTATATATTTTTACATTATAATGTATTTCTCACACATGACATCACACTGCCTATTTTGGTATGACCAGCTACTTAGAGCTAACGCTTTCGTGTAGCAACACTAAGTAGTGATCAGCTTCATATCATGGTACAGGCCACTTTCAATGCATATCTCAACTTCATCAATTGCACAAAGACCACTCTACAAATGTCATGACCACAACGTCGAGCACTCTAGCTCCTTTGGTCGTATACAAACACATTGACGACGATCCAACCTGCTTAGGTTTTAACTTAAACCTGGCAAATTCAGAGGCGATTTACCTCGAAATCTTCACGCTGCGGCTCCAAAAACTTACACTGCTCTATTTTGCCTCACGTGCTATGACCGACCACTAGAGCTAACAATTTGTGTAGCAATTCCTAGTGGTTACCTGGCATCATATCATTGTTGAAGCAACCAACAAGCATATTTAAGCCCAGCACTTATGGTTCATCATATTTTTGCTTAACTTGGTTCGAACTCTGTCATGCATTTCTTATCTAGCCTCGCAGAGAGGAATATCTTTTTCTTTTTTTTCAGAGAGGAAAGTGTTGTAACGACACAAATCAATGGCCGACATATTGCGTAAATTAAATTCAAATTTATTTACGTTGCACCAATGAGAAAAAAGCGAAACTTGCCGTTTAACCACGTAGTGTGCCAATAGTAGCAATATTACTATGGCATGCTATTTAAGCACGGCAATTTACCATGCAAGTCAGTTGTCGCATTTGCATTCTGCTTTGCGTTACGCGTGTGCGTTCTGTCGGCTGTCAATACCTACGCTGGTGATTTGATAGTTTCACCAACAATTGGCTACATCCGTGACTCATCTTGTTGCGGTACAACCAGCGAGACGAGCCAATTAATTGCAGAACCTGAACGACGTTTTCCACATCGTGATTACAACTCGACAACGGGAGCGAACAACAGCCAGAGTCCACCCAAGGCTCTAGGACATCTTCACACTCTGAATAATTCAGGAGAACGCACGACCAGGCCCTCTTAAGGGCCCCCTATCAGTAACAAATCTATATTCAGAGCACCTTAACCGAGTTTGTAACGTCGTACGGCATTTACTTGAAGCCGGGGCGTTTACAACGTTAGCCAATATTTTCGATAGATTAATTGCGAAAAGTTTGATGCCATAGTTGTTTTCCTTCATTAGTCCTTCGCTAGTTAGAATACAATTGTTATGTTCTGAGCCTTTACAAAATTTCTTAGTGGTTGGACTGGTTCATGGAGGAACTTTGCTACTTTATGTTGTGGCACGTTGGTCTTTGATAATACAGCCGACATCAAAGCAATTCCTATGGTCTTTCTAGCATGAAAAGATAGTAATCTTTGGAATTTCTATAGAAATTTTGTTGTTGTTCTATTCGCAAGTATTTATTTTAACTCGAATTCAGTCGCAGCCAGTCAATTTGGCATATATTTATTTATTGACCACTTCACAATCTTGCTCGATTTAATGAAATATCGTGACCTTAAATTATAAGCACGAAAAAACGAAAAAAATTCATGCCCGAAGTAGGTTTAGCAAACTTCCTGATGATATACGACTTCCTAGCGCTAAAGCTTCATTGTATCATGTACAATAGTGTGACGCCGCTGCAAGTGTATTATTTTGTTATTATTTTTCTAATTTTTGATGATGAATTTATTACTCTTTACAGCCGAACTTTCTGATGTTGATATATTGTACAGTACAACTAGTGATATTTACTTATCTACATGAGACTAATTGCATATTGTACATTTTCCAATTCTATTATTTTATGGAACATGTGTGGTTTGAATCTTAATAAAGATATTCTATTCTATTCAATTCTACTCTATTCTATATCCCTTACCTATTCATAGAAATTTCGATATACTTAAAAAGGCATATCGGACATAAACAGCACATTAACTAATATCTCTTATTCAAATCATGGTCGCGAGCTTGATGCAAACCCCAAATACATCATACTTATTTGTCAGTATGGACTAGTTATTGTATGAGGCAACAATATAAGTTCATCCAGTAGATCGGCTTCGTGCTTATTGAGACTTTTTAAGTACAGTTCGAAATTTTGTTGCGGACTAGACTCAATCCGGGGCTTATTTACTTCAGAGTCTGTGACTACCCACTGAATTACCCTGCCAGCTACTACGCAATTTATCGTTTTGCACTAACAGTTTTCGCTTAGTCTCACATCCAGGTGGAGATCATGTGGCAACCTTGTACCTAAATCTCTTAATAGCCACAGTATGGTGCTGTAGATAGAGTCACAGACCCTAAAGAAAATGTGCTTCGTTTTAAGCTTCATCCGCGGCAAAATTCTGGAAATTGAATTTTCCAATGAGAAAAAACTCATTCTAATCGATGAATTTCCATAGATACACTTAACAAGCTTAGTTTAAACTGATATATATAGTGGGATTGGTGTTTATATCAAGTTCACAAGTTGATTTCAATTATTTTGATCACCACTCGTACAATTAGTGATGGTTTAACATCAATTATCTATCTTTCCATGAATTCTGCAACTCGGTTTCCCTTTGCGTTTTCTAATTTATTCTTTCTAAGAGGCCCGTTTGAAACAACAGGTTCCATTCGAATAGTTCACGATGTCACTGAGACGCATGCTGTAATTTTGGTTTCTCGATGAAATAAGAGAATAGTTTTACCACGTTAATCCATGTCAATCATGTCTGTAACTGTTATGTCAGTCTCTTGGTAGTGAGGATATAAATTGTTTTCAGTTTTAAAACGTACTACTTGGGGTTATCATACTTTGCACATTATACTATTTATGTCATTTTTACGCGGATATACGCCATGAATTTTTGTAGATCTTTATTAACTATTAACCATTTACAATATCAGAAAATCTCAAAACAATATGTCGTTTTAGTAAAATAGCTGCTGAAATTTTAAATTATAGAATAGAATAGAATAGGATTAAGAAAAATTTATAACAAATAAAGTTAAATACTTTTGGGAAATGTGACAGAATGAGGTCACAAAACGAATCGATTTGCAATACTTATTTTCTAACAATTTTTGATATTTCTTTCCTTTTTTTCTCTCTGTTTCTCTATCACACTTCTAAAATGAACCAGATTTTTTCGCCAGCCTCCACCACCTCTTTAACCCAGAAACGACTTACCAATCTCGCTGACCTCCAGCAAAAGATGGTAGATTTCAAGAGATTGCTAGGAGCTTTATCAGGTAACCTCTCTCCCCACGTTGCAGCCTCATTTGTTGCGCCAAGATGATGATTTCTTGAACGGTTTTGCGCGGGAGGTTGCTTTACGAAATCAGAGTAAACGCAACCTCTTCCTCTGGTCTCATTACTCCCAACTCTCTAAGGATGAACAGGCTTCAGATTTAATCAGTCATTTGGGAGACAACTTTCATCAGCTCAAAGAGGTCTCCTACAGCAAAGGTCAGGCTTTACTTCCCTCAAAAGGCTTCCAACGATGAACTCAGTCAATTGAAATCTCGATTACCCTTTATATCGACAGGCAAAGTCAAATTAAAGCGTGATTTCACTTTACTACAAAGAACTGCAGAACAAGCGCGGATCTCTCCGCTAGACACCGCCTCCTACCCTGAATCTACACATGCCTATCCCGGCTGGAGCAATCCAAAGAAACGCCGGTCATTTTACGGAGGTATTTTCGGTGATGCTCCTTCCTCTGGACCCATCATGTCAACTACCTCTCGATTTGAAGGGCCACCCTTCACCACTAGCTCAATCAGCGAGACAATTCCCACCCAACAAGCGCAAGCTTTACTGCGTCGTCGTAGCCGACCACGCCGCATAAAGACCCCCAACAAAGGCCATCATCCAATATCCCGGACCAGTAACAAATCATTAAGTCAAGTTGTTATCCCGACCGGTGATGAGGTCCTGAAACCCACAAAACGAAAGATCATCACCACCCCGCGAGCCATCGATTCTTCTCCCACAACTTCCTCCATAAAACTCACTGATACCACACAAGACAGTCGTGACTATGCCCCCGTTCAGATCTTGCCCCCTCCCACCCCCACATCACTGCTCCCAAGTAACCCCTCGAACTCAGAAAATTCGCCTTCGTCCTGTTTCCAAATCCTCCAATTACCTCACCCACCTGATAAAAGCAAGACTAAGGAAATCCAGATCGATGCTGACCACTCCACTCTTGTCAAGAAGCGGTCAGTTACCCTTATCAGCCCGAGGTCTCGCTCCGGCCGTCAGCGAAAGCACCTGCTCGCTTCTCCTCCCCGGTCAAACGGATACCTTTCAACAATTTTTATCAATTTTAGATCGCCTTCGCCCAAAATCAAACAACTGCGAGCATTTTTATTCTCTAACGAGCTAGACCTGCGCTTTCTTGTTGAATTTTTTGAATTTCTGGGTGACGCGCGCGGTTTAAAATGGCTCCGACTTTGTTGAATACTGAATTTGAGAAAATTATTACGGACCTTCAAAATTCCATGAAGGAGCTGAAGGAGGAGAACAACACTATTAAAAATAAAATGTCTAAGCTGGAGTCGGACGTTAGTAAATATGCAGCAAAATTAGATTTAGCAGAAATGAGAAATGAAAACTTAAGCGTGGCGTTAAATGATAAGGTGGATAAATTAAGGGTCGATGTCCAGCCATGGATCGAGTTAGCGGACATAACAATAGAAGACAATATATCAACAAAAAGCAGTACTTCAGTAGAAGAAATATTAAATATATTATCTAATGAAGTTTCTGCAAGGATTGGAAAACAGGAGCAGCTAATTTCATTTATTCTAAATGAAAATGCCGACCCAAATGATGTTGAAAAGTTAAATGATTTAATCAGAGATACGACAGAGGCCGACATAACGAAATGTTATAGGGTGGGCAAGCGGTCTGAACGACCAAGGCCGGTTGTGGTGAAACTATCAAAGAGGCCGACAAACAAGCAAGTTGAAGATATTAATAAGAAGAAAGGAGAGTGTCCTAACTTCCACAATATATTCATTTCCAGAGACAAGACTGTAAACGCCCCGGCTTCAAGTAAATGCCGTACGACGTTACAAACTCGGTTAAGGTGCTCTGAATAGAGATTAGTTACTGATAGGGGGCCCTTAAGAGGGCCTGGTAATGCGTTCTCTTGAAGTCTTCAGAGTTTGAAGATGTCCTAGAGCCTTGGGTGGACTCTGGTTGAGTTGCGCTCCCGTGGTTGAGTTGTAATCGCGATGTGGATAGTGTTGCAGGTTCTGCACTTAATTGGCTCGTCTCTCTGGTATACCGCAACAAGGTGAGTCACGGATGTAGCCAATTGTTGGTGAAACTATCAAATCACCAGCGTAGGTATTGACAGCCGACAGAACGCACACGCGTGAAGCAGGCAGAATGCAAATGCCACAACTGACTTGCATGGTAAATTACCGTGCTTAAATAGCATGCAATATGTCTACTTGCACACTATTGGTTAAACGTGGTTAAACGGCAATTTCGCTTTTTTCTCATTGGTGCAACGTAAATAAATTTGAATTTAATTTACGCAATATGTCGGACATTGATTTGTGTCGTTACATCTTCTTTCAACACCTTCATTGTGTTCTGAAGATCCATAAAAAAATTTTCAATTTCAGAATGCGACAAAATCGGAGCCATTTCAAACCGCGCGCGAAGAGTTCAACTTCAATTTTACATTGTAACGACACAATCAATCGCCGACATATTGCGTAAATTAAATTCAAATTTATTTACGTTGCACCAATGAGAAAAAAGCAAATTGCCGTTTAACCACGTCTAACCACGTTTAACCAATAGTATGCAAGTACACATATTGCATGCTATTTAAGCACGGTAATTTACCATGCAAGTCAGTTGTGGCATTTGCCTTCTACCTGCTTCACGCGTGTGCGTTCTGTCGGCTGTCAATACGTGTGCGCTCTGTCGGCTGTCAATACCTACTCATCTTGATGCGGGATACCGGAGAGACGAGCCAATTGAGTGCAGGACCTGCAGGACACCATACACAACGCGATCACAGCTCAACCACGGGAGCAAAAACTCAACCAGAGTCCACCCAAGGCTCTAGGACATCTTCAACTCTGAAGACTTCAAGCGAACGCATTACCCGGCCCTCTTAAGGGCCCCCATATCAGTAACTAATCTCTATTCAGAGCACCTTAACCGAGTTTGTAACGTCGTACGGCATTTACTTGAAGCCGGGGCGTTTACAAAATTGGCGACCGCGCCAGGATATTGATTATTTATCTGATTTTTTTTTGGGTATAAATAAATTGACTTTCTTCTTCATTTGTTTGGGATAAATCGACTAACATTTGCGTTTTCTTTACCCTGATCCTGGTTTTTCTGGGAATTTTGTTGGGCATATATTCGTGAATTTGTGGTGTGAGCATAATAATAATTCATTGGCACTAAAGGCCAACGGGGCCTCTGTTCGTCTTCCCTAAAGGAAAATTTCAAATTTTGGAAGCAGTGTGTTATTCTTGCTGTTGAAAATAATAATTCATTGGCACTAAAGGCCAACGGGGCCTCTGTTCGTCTTCCCTAAAGGAAAATTTCAAATTTTGGAAGCAGTGTGTTATTCTTGCTGTTGAAAATAATAATTCATTGGCACTAAAGGCCAACGGGGCCTCTGTTCGTCTTCCCTAAAGGAAAATTTCAAATTTTGGAAGCAGTGTGTTATTCTTGCTGTTGAAAATAATAATTCATTGGCACTAAAGGCCAACGGGGCCTCTGTTCGTCTTCCCTACAGGACAATTTCAATTTTTGGAAGGAGTGACGCTGTTCTGTGTTGAAATAATAATACATTGTCATCAAAGGCCAACGGGGCCTCTGTTCGTTTTTTCCTTTTGTACTGGACAATATCAAGCAACAGTGGAAGCTGTTTGTGGGTAAGCGTTTCGTTATATATTTATACATTTATATATACATTTTCATATTGCTTATAAATTTATGCTTTTAAGATCCCGTAAGATTGTTAAAATGTCAGGTCCAATTTTAGATATTGATGTTCCTGTTTGGGATGGAGATAGTGAGTTATTTTTTATGCGCGTAGACTCCGCTTTCTCCCCGTTTCCTGATTATGACAGTCATCAAAAACTGTCAAAGGTTTTTGCTAAACTACCTTCTGAATTGCAGCGACGGATTTATCCTAAGCTTGAGGCCATTAGGAAGCTACCTAATCCCATTTTGGGCCTACAAAACGAGGTAGAATCCTTGCTTGGACCCACTGAAACTGAGCAGATAATAAACAAATATGCGCAGTTAGATATGCCAAATCTTGGCCCCATAGAAATACTGAGGGAATTACGGAAACGTTGGTATAAAACCAACATTTCTGACCATGAGGCTAAGGTTGTTTTTATTAACAATCTTCCCCAAACATTAAAACTCTTTGCCAGACAGCTCCCCAACACTCTCTCTATAGATGACTTATCTGAGAGATGTGAGTTAGAATATAGGGTTTTGGAACCCAAAGTGAATCCATCATCCTTTTCTTCACCCCCGCAAGATGATAGAATCTCCTCCTTAGAGAGAACAGTGGCGAACATGGCCAAAGTTCTAGAAGGATTGGCCATTACCAAATCGGAGATAAATCATGTGAATGCTCGACCAAAATTCGTTTCCAAGTCAAATTATAATGGTAGGCGGCGATCGAGATCTCCGCAATCATTTAATAAATATGCCCCAAAGAACTGGTGTTATAACCACCAGAAGTTTTTTATGCTTGCCAAGTTTGTCTTTGTCGTTCCGAAGAATTTCCGAATGAGTGTCAATTTCCACAGCTGACGGAGAGGACAACAGACCGCAGGCACAAGGGTGCATCAGTATCGGGAAACGTCTGGCGCAGGAAGTAGAAGACCGTACTTTCTGCACATCAACGGCATCAACGGCGCGACAGGGAAGAAGCCAACTACAATCCGACATCCCTGTCGACTCTTTTCGTCCACGCCGAATTTTTCACATAGAGAACCAAACAGACAATGCCGGTCGCTATCACCAGCCTACTTGTTTGCATGACCCGGCCAAACAGCCAAACGAACTTCTGCACCTTCTTGATTTCAAAACTGGCGAAGAGTACATCGTAGACACAGGTGCGGCAGTCTCAGTTCTCAAAGGTGATTCAATGGCCGAGATGTCGCTAGGCGTTCTTCTCGCAACAGCTACAGGCGAGCCCATACCAACTTATGGCTGCCAATACCGCACACTCAACATAGGTCTACGACGTGAATTTTCCCACAACTTCATCATTGCCAAGGTCTCACATAATATAATAGGCCTTGATTTCCTTCTAAAATTTCGGCTCATTGTTGATCTTGCCAATCAAAAGATCATCGACCCCTCCACCGGACTTGAACAAAGCTTTTGGACACTTGCCTCCGAGCGTTTGGAGTTACAGGTCATTCAACCAACCCCAGTGCATCATTCAGCAGAGATATCAGCAGCTCTTCGAAAATACAAATCGCTTTTCGATCTTAACAAATCCGATCTGCGAGTCTCCAACACGATGCATCATATCGTCACAGAAGGACAACCTATTGCACTCAAGAAGCGACCACTGGCTCCTGCTAAGCTGAAAGCTGCCCAAGAAGAATTCTCAAGGCTTTTGGAAGAGGGAATCATCAGACCATCGAAAAGTTCATGGGCGTCACCACTGCACTTAGTCTCAAAATCAAACGGATCGTACAGAGCCTGTGGAGACTACCGTAAGCTAAATTCAGTGACAAAATCTGATGCATATCCTATTCCAAATATCAACACATTACTTGAAAAACTCAACGGCAGCAATTTCTTCTCAGTGATTGACCTCAGACAAGCGTACCATCACATACCGGTAGCACCAGAGGATATCGAGAAAACTGCAGTCATCACTCCATTTGGCCTTTTTGAATATCTTTACATGCCTTTTGGACTTAAGTGTGCTACTCAGACATTTCAAAGATTCATAGACAACATACTTCGCGACGACTCTGCTTATTGTATGTCATATCTAGATGACATTATGGTATTCAGTCCAGATCTAGAATCTCATGCGAAACATCTACGAAATGTCCTCTCACGCTTATCCAACCACGGACTCAAGATCAACTGTGACAAGACGCAGATTGCAACTTCATCCGTCGACTTCTTAGGGCATCGTATCACGGCCCAAGGTATTCAACCGTTGCCGTCAAAGACGAATTCAATCAAGAATATCAAGTCACCAAGGACTTTGAGCGATTTGCAGAAAATCCTGGGAGTACTAAACTATTATCGCAAGTTCCTTCCAGGCCTTTCAAAACAACTTTATCCTTTGTGCAGGCACCTGCGGAACCGAAAAGGACTTAGCAAGAATTCCATCATTGCTTGGTCATCCGAAGACGAGGAATTACTTCGACTTGCCATCAACTCGTTAGCAAATGCCACAATGCTAACGCATCCAGATTTCGAAAAGCCATTTCTACTCACGACAGATGCTTCTGAATTCGCTATTGGAGCCACTTTGGAACAAGAGATCGACGGAGTTCGGAAGCCTATCAGTTTCTACTCGCGTACTCTCCAACCAGTAGAAACGAGGTACGACACTTTCGGCCGAGAACTTCTCGCCATCCACGACGCAGTGCGCCATTTTATCAGCATCATTGGCAGTAGCAGATTTGTTGTTTTCACAGATCATGCACCACTAGTTAGCGCACTTCGAAACGCAACTTCATCTATCGCCAAGTACCCTGCCAGAGTGGAAAGACAGCTTTCTCGTCTAAGCGAATGGCAATTTGACGTCTTTCACGTCAAGGGCAAACAGAACTTCATTGCAGATGCCCTGTCTAGGCCAGACGTCTCTCTACAACCACCTTCGCCGTCACCATTCACTGTCAACTCCGTGGCACTCAGTGAACCTGCACTAACGCCAACTCTCCTGCGAACTGAACAACGCGGTGACATTCACATTCAAAGATCAATAGCCCGTCACCCAACCAAGTTCATATGCCGTCTGTGGGAAGGCTTACCAATTGTTTACTTCACGGGTACGCAGCCCAACAAGCCAGTTCTGCCGACCAGCCTTCAGAGAAAGGTTTTCGATTCAATTCACTCAATTTCTCACCCAGGAAGCCAAGCGACTGTCCGACTTCTTACAGATCGTTTCTGGGGTCACAGACTTAGGCAGAATGTTAAACGATGGGTCTCAGAGTGTGCAATTTGTCAGAAAAACAAGATCACACGACACACTCGTTCTAAGTTGCAACATTTTCGGTCTACTTCTCGCCTAGCCATCGTCCACATCGACATAGTTCATCTGACAAAGGTTCAAGGTTTCAGCTACCTTCTAACTATGATCGATAGATTTACACGGTGGCCTGCGGCATTACCTCTTGGCACCATTTCTGCAGACGAAGTAACTAACGGTTTTATCTCTGCATGGATATCCAATTACGGTGTTCCCAATGAGGTCATCACGGACAGAGGCACTTGCTTCTCATCTGATCGTTTCAAAACCACCTTGCGGTACATGGGATGCATCTTACGCCAGACGACTGCCTACCATCCCCAAGCTAATGGCATGGTAGAGAGAATGCATAGGGAACTCAAAGCAGCTTTAGCATCCTCGTCCATTAATGGCAACTGGGTCGATGCACTACCTTTAGTTCTGCTGGCCATGCGTTCTCGTACTCGAGAATCCATTAAAACGTCTGCGTCACAACTCTTGTATGGCATGGATCTACGCCTGCCTAGTCAGCTCCCACGTCTACTACCGGCACAAGATGACCCACAAAACGAAGCTACCCGCCTTCGACTTCATTTCGGTAACATGTCCGAACAGCAGCCGAGACACACGCCTCGTCCAGTCTTCGTTCACCCACAGCTCCACAGCTGCAAGAGAGTACTCGTTCGCAACAATACTGCTGTTGCACCACTACAACCCAAGTATCGCGGTCCTTACCCGATTTTACTAAAACAGCCAAAATACTTCATCATTATGCAAGGCGCTACACCGACATCAGTAAGCATAGACAGGTTAAAACCGTTTATCGAACCACCTGATCCTGAGAGCGTTCAACCTTCTACACACGTCTCAGGCTCCGTCTGCCCACAATCTCAACCTGCTTTGTATAACGCGTAATTAATTTTTTTAAACATTAACATTTAACTATAAAATTTTTTTTAACTTTACGTTAATTTTTAGTATTTGTCTCACGTGGCATAACCACCTGTTCTTAGCTAACAATTGTGTAGCATTTTTGAACAGTTCTTTGGTATTATGCCATCTCTGAGGCAATGTTCGTGTACATATTTTATGCAATTACCTTTGATTTTAATGTATATATATTTTACATTATAATGTATTTCTCACACATGACATTACACTGCCTATTTTGGTATGACCAGCTACTTAGAGCTAACGCTTTCGTGTAGCAACACTAAGTAGTGATCAGCTTCATATCATGGTACAGGCCACTTTCAATGCATATCTCAACTTTATCTATTTCACAAAGACCACTCTACAAATGCCATGACCACAACGTCGAGCACTTTAGCTCCTTTGGTCGTATACAAACACTGACAACGATCCAACCTGCTTAGGTTTTTATCTTAAACCTGGCAAATTCAGAGGCGATTTACCTCGAAATCTTCACGCTGCGGCTCCAAAAACTTACACTGCTCTATTTTGCCTCACGTGCTATGACCGTCCACTAGAGCTAACAATTTGTGTAGCAATTC
>JAQBSW010007927.1:0-37381 GCA_029291075.1 Eudiplozoon nipponicum
TGGAATCTGGTGCTCTAACCACTGAGCCATCCTGCCGCACACTACACTACACAAAATATTCAGTTATATACTAACTAATGTAAATTGGTTAGTCTATATTTCCTTTAGGTGGAGCTCATATGGCATCCATTTGGACCCAAAGTTCCAACTACCCATCCCCTATCTGTCATTACTGAACAGACACCACACTACATGGGGAAGTGGTATTAAAATGAACTTTTATATACTGGATAAATTGCCTTTTCTACACTATAAAATTCTTAGTTTATACTGACATATGTAAGTATTTAATGGGTCAGGTGTTTATATAAAGACCGCAACCTTGATTATAATAATTGTTCTCACCACCCGCGCAACCAATGTTCGTTTAATTATATAAATGCTCATTTCAATACCACTTCCCCATGTAGTGTGGTGTCTGTTCAGTAATGACAGACTGGGGATGGTTAGTTGGAACTTTGGGTCTAAATGAATGCCATGTGAGCTCCACCTAAAGGAAAAATAGACTAACCAAGTTATATTAGCTAGTATATAACTAAAAATTGTGTTCAGCGTAGTGTGCGGCAGGCTGGCTCAGTGGTTAGAGCACCAGATTTCGGAGCAGACGTGCCCAGGTTCGAGTCCTGTCCGTGGACAATTTTGGCCAGTACATAATGAGTTCCCAATAAGAACGAAACCGGTCTACTGGATGAATTGCCTATTTTACACTATACAATTCTTTGTTTATACTGACATATGTAATTTATAAATGGGTCAGGTGTTTATATCAAGACCGCAATCTTGATTATAATAATCTTCTTTCATTACAAAAAACAATTTATGTTTAAATATAAGTAATGCGTGGTCTACGTTTTATTGATAAAAGTTGCTCTGAGCAATTTCAAACAGTAGTACGTTTGTGCTGCAAATTCATAGTTGATAGTAACCTCTTCCTCATTTTGAATTCTAAAAGAATTATTTATAGACTTGAACTTTTAATGCAGTTCGTCTGTACTTTTACGATTTTCACAGATATCTAAATGTTTACTATGATCTAAAAGGTTCACCTCAAGATAGGGCGTGGCCACCAAGAACAATGAGAACGAATTCACGTTCCAGTTGAAAGAACCTGGTTTGCTCAGGATTTAGCCTCACTAAATTTTTGCAAAATAAATCGATAATGACGACCTTAAAATAGCATAAGTGTACGATCCAATCTAGTGGGAAATGAAATGCATCCAACTTTTGTGGCCTAAATATCATCCAAGCACTAAGAATGTGCATGCAAATCTGTCCATTAGTTGGTTGCTTTATCAAGCTGATGTTATCAGGTTAACTGGACGCTCATTTCCAGAGGGCAAATTTAAATCAAATTCCCTGCATAAATTAATGATGAATTTTAGACGCACATCATTCACATGTAATTCCGAAAACTGATATCTAAAAAACTATTTCATTTATCATTATTCAGAGGTGCATAAACTATATGGAAACATATAAAAGGAATTCATCAAATAAAAATGATCAAATATTTTATTTTTACTGAGGACATCAGCGAAATCCTTTAGGTCACACATATGAACTGATTGTGACTGTTGAATCTTAAACTCTTCAGTGCTTATGAATTCTAGTTGGCGTGTGTGTGCAATATTGGAGTTGTTTCGGATTTCACGATAACTAATAATGAAGTCCAGTGTCGTAATTTTTAAAATCTATCCACTGATGAAATAACAAATTGAGCTTAACAGTGAAAACACAATTCATTTCCGTAGAAGGTAATAAAAAGAATTATTATAAAAACTCATAAAAATTGAATAACGTTAAAAATCATTTTTTTAATTTAAATTTTGCCGCATTTTCCACAAAAATAAAAATAAATCAAAGGATAAATTGTTTATAGTGATTTTACCCATCAGTCAAAAAAAGATGAACAAAAAGACGTGAGCGCTCTATTAAAGAGAACATTTATCTTTAATATAATATCACAATGTTTTTGTTTGAGCTATAATTGTTTTTCATTCAGCAAGTAAAATAAATGTTGAATTTCATAAATATTTTGCTCGACGTAGATAAGATGTAGTTCAATATGTTGTTGTGATTACAGTAATCGAAAGTCTGGATGATAATGTATACTGGTATCAATCGTGAAATAGTGTTCCCCGCTGATTTTTTGTCCATATCATGGAACAAATAATTAGTTAGTAATTCAAAATAAAGTCTAACAGCATATAATTAATTACCATTCACCACCTAGAAAATTATCAATTTTGAGTGCAAATTTATGTTTTTAATTCACGCGTGTGTGGAATATGTCCAGGTAAGTATAAACGTGCGCCATCTCGTTGAGCTTGGAAAACGGATTTATGCTTCCAAAGTTTGGCAAATTTGGGAAGTAAATTTTCAAATCAAAACGGCTATTCTCACTGGAAATTCAATTTAATTGATTTTTACATAAACGAGCAACAAGTGTTAAAAAATATGCATAGGTATTTAATAAAAGTGAGTGCTATTTCTTGACTATTGAGGAAGAAGCTAGCATGTGTAATATTTTCGATGTATCATATTTTGAAGAGCATCCTAGGAAATACGCTTGAGTCAGTTCAGTTTAAAAAATGGTTCGAGGCTTTTGATGTTCCAAACAACAGCTAAATTATTTAAAATTGATCTTACATATTTCTTACACGGAATCGGTCTGAGTTCATTTTTCCTTTTCACCTTGACAGTAAGCTTGTGAAAATACGCGTTAAAAGTATGACATTTTTAATATGCTGTTGGACATGAGTTATTTTAAAAAAATATCGCATGATGATTTAATTTATTTATTCAAGTAATTTAAACAAAATAACAAAAAAAATAATATACTATCTAAATTTCGAGATGTTGAGCAATCTCGTGATATATGCATTTTAAAATTTTGTTTAAAAAATATTGAGCAAAAATTATTATTTCAACTATACAATGACCAAATTTGACTTACTTAACTATATCTAATAGCTCGCATATAATTTGTCAAAATTACACACTACCACAAATATAATATTGTTAGTAGTTGTAGTAGTAATAGTATTATTACTTCTATTATGAATATTTATCATTATTATTGTTTTTCTGTTGATTTCGATTATGACATTAATATTATTATTATTATCAGTATTTTTCGTAGTATTAATAATAATAACATTATTCTTCATTATTATTATTACTTCTATTATGAATATTTATTTTATTATTTGTTATTATGGTAAATAGTTTATATTATTGTAATTACAATTTATTATTATTATTATTATTATTATTACATATATATATATATATATATATATATATTATACATATATTATTACATATATTACATATATACATATATATATACATATATACATATTATTATATTGCTGTTATATTTCTGTTCTTCTATTGCATTTTATGATGTTGTTACATTACTATTGGATATTGGTATTATTTTTATTATTATTACTATTATTATTAATAATATTATTATTCTGTTTTGTCCGTAATTTACTGCGCATTTTATTCTCTTACAACCGTCTTATAGAAAAAACACGTGATCTATCTCGTTATACGGATTAAATTTAAGTGATTTTTATCTTGTAAAAAAACGAATTTTTAATTAATTGAAATCTGAGCTATTTCAGTACACAATAGAATAAAGCGCTACCAATGACAAGCGACACAAGTTTGCACGCCCTAGCAAGCATGAATCCATATAAGTCCACACAAGTATTTTTTTGCAATACAGTACACACACAACTTCTCAAACGCGGTTGACTAAATCTTTCATCTCTTACAATGAGCGCAGCTAGAAAGAAATCTACAAAGGCTACTAAGGCCTCTGTCTCCGCGGATCACCCCAAGTATATTGATATGATTTCCACAGCCATTAAGGAAATGCATGAGCACAGTGGATCCAGTCGTCAGGCCATTTCAAAATACATCAAGTCAAACTTTAGAGTAGACAGCTCATCTGCAGATACACACATAAAGATTACCTTGAAACGTGCGGTTTCATCCGGGAAACTGGTTCAAACTAAAGGTTCTGGCGCTTTAGGGTCGTTTAAATTGTCTGTTCTAAAGACATTGGTAAGCAAGACTTCGCCGGTCACGACCAAGAGGCTCGCTGCAACACCTCGTGTAAAAGCTAAGGTTAATAAGAAGCAGAAGGTTATAGCAAAGCCAAAGTACGCCACAACAAAGAAAACTACACCAAAGCCCAGGAAACCGGCAGCAAATAGGTCAATGAATACCAAGACTCTAATTAAGACAGCATCCAAGAAAATATCCGCGAATAAATCGACAAAGGTAGGCTCAAATCACACCTTATTAAATTTTGATTCTAATCTCATAATGAAATTTCTTATGCTATTTGCATAATTTTTCTTAATTTTAGTCATCACTACAAGCTGAGAAGAAGTAAATTCACCAAGCGCTGCACCAAAATTATCCTTAAACAACGATAAACATCGGATGGCTAGCGGTCATTTAACTTGACACGTTTAAATGCCACATCGTTCCAGTTGCCCATGCATATAGATTATCATTTATTATTTTAATACATTTATAAAAAAGTTATTGGCTTGGCTTAATAAAATGTTAACTGATGTTTGAGCAATTTCTTATTTTAAAGTTTTATACCCTTTTAACGACGAAAAATAATCATCTATTATTATCGACCCTATTAAATGAATTTTTTAAGAAGTGTGCTACAATTCTAGCTCCTGGCACTATTTTCTATGCGAAATCCTTTTCTTTTAATTTAATTTTATGTTGTTTGAAGGTTAACTGAGTCGGGATTAGCTTTTGAAAATTCTGAGTTTAATTTTTTCTGAATACCGCAATCAAGTATGAAAGGCTCGCACAGTTGTACACCTCTTGATTGAAATTTAACAGTAATTGATTGCGCGGGTGGTGGTAACAATTATTTAAATCAAGTTTGCGAGCTTGCAGCTGGCGGTAGTTTTGTTATGTTGTTCGATGACTGGTTAAATACAATGGGATTGGTGTTTACTTCAAGCTCGCAAACTTGATTGAAATAGTTGAATAATTGTATTGTCACATTTTTTTAAACTCGGCTATATTGCTAGCAACAATTAAAATCTGCTTCCCTTCGCAAACGTCTCATAATTATTAGAGATCGCCGTAATAATCAACCATCAATCGTGGAAAAGCCAAACAAAATTTAAAAATAAGCCTGAAAATGTATATTGTCCTGTTTCTTATTTTATTCTTCTAAAACTCTTCAAAAATAGACAATTATATTTTGACAAAAATACGACCAAATTAAATTACGTAATCTGAAAAAAATCGTATCCTGTTGCACAAATACTTGAGCATTGTGAAAACTTGATAGAACAAAATAGTCCAACATCCAAAGTATCAAGTACGACATAAGCAGCAATTCTCGGCAAGTTTATCAATTTTCTTTGCAAATGAAACTCTCTTGGATGTAGAATAAATTACTAAAATAGAAAGTTGCCTAATCCCTTTTGACTGAAATAAGTTGATTAGGCCGAAATAAATACACGTTCATTGCTAACAGATAAATCCAAATGATAATCAAATATCTTGCCGAAGGCATTGATGAATTCAGAGTCACTCATTTGTTGCGGAGAACTAATATATAAGCAAATGTGAAATAGATATTGAATACCTTGTAACAAATAATTTTAAAATGTGGAATTACCGTCTAACTATTTCATATAATATGACATAATATGTAATGTGTATAGGGCGTAGTACTGGCACAATACGCATGTGTACAAGAAGTTATACTTTCCGTTCAAGCTGAATCTGGTTTGACTTTCTTGTCCAATTGGAACTAATTTGATACAAGGTGCCCAACTATTATATATTGAACTGAATGATTTCTAGATTATCTCGAAATGTGGTAGCTGATATCGGTCAAAGCCAGTAATGGGTATTAAGAAGTTGCAAAATTTAGCTTCTCTTGTAATCCGTTGTGTTGGTACTATCTACCGACACGGAATTTCGAATACCAACTTCTTAGTACGCTTTACAAGCTTGGCATATATTATATATAATGAGTTGGGTTTGAGGTCGTATTGTCGATAACTTTATAAATAATATTGAGTCACCAGAAAACACGAAACCCACGTGTACATATGATTATACCTTTCGTTCATGCAAATTTTGGTTTATCCATCTGATCTTATTTTAACAAATTTTTTATTAGGTGCAAAACACCTTATACACAATTACATATAATTTCGTTCATTGCGCCAAAAAGTAAATAAAAATATACGGCTGTTGAACAATTTTTGACATCTTTTGTAAAATTTGTCGCTAAAAGCGTCATATTTACAATTGTATTTTAGGTGTTGCGCACACAGTAACAAATTAGTTCAATTATGACCGGAAGGATAAACCAAAGACAGTATGAACAGAAAGTATAATCTCGTGCACATTCGTTTCGTGCTTACTGGCGACTCATCAGTAGGAGCCGTTATTACGCCCTTTAACCACTATATATTTGGGTGAGAAATGTAAACCTGAAATAATGAAGTTAGTGACAAGCAAAGTCTTGGATACAGTGGCCTCAACGCTAACTCACTCCATTATATATATATATATATATATATATATATATATATATATATATATATATATATACCAAATACTATGGTTATTGTACAAAAATTGATAAATTCACATTATTAAAATTGAAAAGATACATGATACTAACACTATAATTGCCGAGTCGGTCCATAGTGCCAACTCTATGGATTTCAATATATGCTATAGTTCACCAAAATTGAGAATTAAAACTATTTCTGAACACCTGTTACTCTAGTAAATCCATACACACTGTCCTTGATTGATATCAGTTATCATATTTCCCGGTAACCATGACACCATTCAATTAAATATGTAACAGTTAGATACTGGTTGTGGCGGAGAACTAATCAAGTATTGAATCATACTTTTGTTATAATGCATTTTTGTACAACACATTTAAAAAAAATTAAACAATCATTGATTGTGGGGTGGTGGTAGCAATTCTTTAAATCAAATTTGTGACCGACGGTAGTTTTTCTATGTTGTTTGAGGACTAGTTAAATACATTTGAAACAGAACATTTTCTTTACGTTGAACTCAACTCGATTGTAATATCTGATAGTTTAAACAGTCAACTGCTTGCAAATTAATCAGAAGAAATTTGGATTAGACATACGCATTATACAACAAAAAAGAGGAAGCGGGAAACTGACATACTTAGGCAACCAAATACGCACACACACGGCTGCATGAACTAAAGTTTCTGCTGTGAAAGACGAACTGACAGGTGTCGTCCTGCAATTATCATCATCAGACCAAGACGGCAATCTAATCTGCGAGGAAAACCCATAATGAATAAATAAGTAAAGCAAGGTGAGATATGCATCCCTTACACCTAATTGTCTCGCATACATTGTACCTGATTTATTTACGCGTGGCCACAAATTCAAAACATTAATGATCTGTATGGCATAGAAATTGTCATCCAAAGTTTCCAGGCAAGCACGATGATGGCGATACAACTATGGGTAAGATGCTTATACATTGCGTTTATATCTTTGGTATAAGATTTGCTATCGTGCTCTGATGATGATCATGGAAGGTCGAAACGCGTTAATACGTGTGAATAACGGTATATTTGCTATGTTGTTCGACGTCTTGTTAAGTACAATGGGATTGGTGTTTATTCCAAGCTCGCAAACTTGATTTAAAGAAATGTTACCACCACTCGCGCAATCAACGATTGTTTAATTGTATTAACTATATATATATATATATATATATATATATATGAGAGAGAGGTATATATATATATATATGTATATATATATATATGTATATATATATATATATATATATATATATATTGCGAGACCTGCAAAGAGTTCATATTCGTGACGGAAGAGAAATTGTGCAATAACCACGTTGGATAGAATAAGTATATATAATTTAGATTTTATTATTTATAAATTACAGTTTTGTCTTCGTTATTAAGTTTGCTCTCGTGCTTTGATGTTGAACATGAAAGTTCGCAACGCGTCAGTACGTATGACAGTCAATTATTTTTGTAATTCTGTATTCTTTGCAGGAGCCGCGTATGCAATTTTGGTGAGCGTGTGTAGAAATGGGCTTGTTTTGGATAGCGTGATTGTCATCAGGGACGAACAAAACAGCGGTCATACAAAGCACTCCAACTAAATATTTAATAAAATTTGATTTACAGAAAATCACACAACAAATTTTCCCCGAAAATACTAAAGTATACTATTATAAAGACAAAATCGCAATGAAGCCGCACCAAACCAAAGGACGATATATGTTAGTACACGTTGTTGAAGGAGATGCATCATCTGCAAGGTTTACACAACAGTGATTTCTAGGATCTCCAAAGCACAGCTGATGTTTGGTTATGCAACTAAACGCCAGTTTAGAATAAATGTAAAGAATAAGCGCACAGCAATCAAACGGTCTGACATGCTTTAGTTATACAAATGGCAAAGATGCTCAGCGCGTTATGCGGGCCGAACTTGCCGATTAATAAAGAGGCGAAATCGGGAGCATGGAGGAGAACGTTTAAGCATTGGCTGAACACATTGTTTACAAAATAGTACAGCAAATCATCAGGCGGATCTCTTTGGTTTAATTCAAATCAAATTTGTGAAAAAGAAATTGCGCACAGCTGCCACTGGTGAATGCAATATCATTAATCCAGGATCAATTAAAAAAACGAGTTCGTACATTGAACTATAATTGATTGTGCGGATGGAGGTAACAAATTTTAAGTCAAGTTTGCGAGCTTCAATTAAACACCAACCCCATTGTATGTAAGCAGTCGTCGCAAAACATAACAAAACTACTGCCAGTCGCACGCATTGACGCGTTTTGACCTTCCATGATAATCAACAGAATACGACGGCAAACTGACTAGCGAGGATCGAAACGCATTGCAAATAGAGGTGAGATCAGCATACCTAAGTTTGCTTTCCATATATATGCCATGTAGTTTGATCCTCGCTAGTCAGTTTGCCGTAGCAATCTGCTGATTATAATGGAAGGTCGGAACGCATCATTGCATTGCGACTGGCGGTAGTTTTGTTATGTTGTTCGACGACTTGTTAAATACAATGGGATTGGTGTTTACTTCAAGCTCGCAAACTTGATTTAGAGAATTGTTACCACCACCCGCATAATCACTTATTGTTAAATTGTATTGCCTATATATGTATATGTGGCGAAAGCTGCAAACAGTTAATGTTTGTGATTGCATATAAATAATACAGCCGACATATTTAGTCAAGTACAATGTATGCCAGACTGCTAGATGTGAGAGCCGCATGTCTAATTTTTCTTTCCATATATTTGCAATGCGGTTTGATCCTCGATAGTCAGTTTGCCGTCGTACTCTGATGATAATCATGGAAGGTCGAAAGGCGTCATTGCCTGCGACTGGCGGTAGTTTTGCTATGTTGTTCGATTGGTGTTTACTTCAAGCTCGCAAATTTGATTTAAAGAATTTTTACCACCACCCGAGCAATCAATTATTTTTAAATCATTTTATTTACGTTTTAAAAGAAATTAAAATCTAAATTACCATATATTATAGTGAATTTGAGCTCAAGCGAATGAAACATGGCCGTGATTTAACTTTTTTAATGTTCATACTCTAAAATAAATTTGTACTTTCATGTATAACTTATTTCTAAATTCAAATTACAAATGCATAAAAATGGCTGAATTTAGAATTATATATGTATAAATACAATTTATACTCCAATATTAGTGAAAGACTTACACTACAAATTTATCAATAATAGAAAATATATGCGAAAAATTTAAATAAAGAAAATATTTTTAATATTTCCTATTAAATTTTATCGTTTGCCAAACACCTTTCTATTTTTCACTATTATTTACGCCATTTTTATTAAAATTTGAAAATAAAAATATTGAAAGTTTTATTCTATAGTATATGATATTCCTCTCCAGGAGCATGTTATTTTAATTTACAATTAATTCATTTAATTTATTATTCTTTGACCGACTCATCCATAAATTCTTCCTTGTATACTAAAGATTAATCTCCCTCACCTGTCTATGAAGTGATTCTATCTTATCTATAAACTCCACTAACAAGTTCTTCATAATAAAAGGCATACCAATGTGGAGTAAAACCACCGCACTTTAACTCTGACAGAGAAATTCAAAAATAAAAAAAATAGAAATATAAAATCTATTTATATTTTGTTAGAACGATTATCGAGATATTGCACGTCTTTTTCGTTAAATAAGTTTGACGAACTTGAGAAATGCGCCAATCCCATTTCTCAAAACCATTCGCATAACATAGCAAAACTACTGTCAGTCAAATTCAGTGATTCGTTTCAACCAGAGCACGACAGGAAACTAAATAACGAGGAACAAACCGAAAATTATCTATTAGATATGGAAATTCAGATACGTGGTCTTATCGTCAGTTTTTCTACCATTCACAGACAAATATATTTTGTGCTAAACAGACAGAGTTGAGAGCCGCATATACCTTGCGTAACTTATATATATTTATTATGGTTTGGGTTTCATGAATCAAATTGCCGTCATGTTAAGATGTTGATCATTGAAATGTGCAACGCGTTAGTATGTGTGGCTGATGGTAGTTTTGCTTCATTTTGCCACTGGTTAAATAAAAGGGAGTGGTCGTTATAACAAGCTCGGTAACCTGATATAAAGAATTTTTAGCACTATCAGCGCAATCTATCATATGGGCGGAGGTCCTATATAAAAAGGCATTTATTTTGATAAATCCTACAATATTTTAGTTTTTTGAGTAAATAAAATATGCTGAATGACCTTTACTTTTCAGAAATAATGTTACTTTACGTAGAATATTCAAATTTTTTGAGAATGCTTATCTCTTTGAGTTTGGTAAGGTCCTTCAACTTAATCGGTCAATTCTATATATTAATGGCTTTGTATTCGAGAATGAGCCTTATATTTTCCTGAAGTTCACTTGATTTTGTCCAAGTATCAGGCTTAACAATAGCTTGGCTTTAAGTGTTTTGTTTGCAATATTTTGCTTCGACATAAATTTTCTTAAAGTATTATTGTGTAATATTGTATTGCTTTTGATTGAAAGAAATTTAAACGAAATATTTACTGTCGTATCTATAAATTATATACAATGGCGTAATGCAGTTTGAAAATGGTAACAAATCACCTGATTTATGCATGATAATACTTTCATTATTTGTTTATTTAACATAAAATATGATTTATTTTATTGTGGCCAAGTTTTACTTACTTCAGTATTTATAATAGCCTGCAGACAAAAAGTATTTCACAAAGTTCTATTGACATATACAGTTTTTCTTTCGATAAACTGAAAATATCGAAACAGCTTAATAAACGACTATATAATAGGTCACAGAAATTGTAAATAAAATAATATTAAAAAAGTATATACTCTAAATACTATGAAATATACGTTAGATATTTTAATGCTTAAAACTTTTTTTCTTTGTAATTGACAGTGAAAAGTGCAATATAATAAAATATTTTCAAAATGATTAAAATTATTCATTTATAAAAAAAGCACTTAAAACTATTTCTCATTGGAATTATTTCTATAACATGGCTTATACAAGCTATTTATGAATTAAATTTTAAGTTAAATGTTACAGTCCTAAAAAAGACCGTTATCAAAACTTTTTACTATTATTTTAGATTATTGGGAAGTTGCTGGTGGTCAAACGGACGTATGAAGCCTGATGTAGCTGAGTTTCTAGGGTTGACTACAAAGTTACCCAAAGTAGTAGTAGCTACGCCCAGGATTGTGGATTGTTCCTCACTTTTCAGCTACAAATATCTGTTTTATAAAACGCTCTGAACACGCTGTTATGACCAACTGAATAAGAATAAATGCGAATATTTCTATAAATCGACTTAGCTTAGAAAAGCCAGTCAATCAAATTCAAGTCAATTATTGTATCATGTAAATGGTTGAACGAAACTGCGCGGATGCTACACAATCTCTCACTCTCTCACTCATTCACACACTCACTCATTCTCTGAAATTTAAAAAAAAACAGATATCCGAAAGATCTATTGATTAATGTTAGACAAAATTTGCAACCAGTCTCTTAACTGGTTTGTTATCCGTCAATAAAGAAATATATTTAAATTAAATACGCGAAATAACAAGACTAAGGCAGGTAGAAACATCAATGGCATGGCGGTAGTTCACACATTCACAGGTTCAGATATGATATTATTCCAAAAAAACTACTCATAAATGCGCAAATAGCCGTAAGCAACAACTAGTCACTCCTAACATACTTGCCAAATGAGAGCAAAGCTAAAAGTTTGTAAGAATTGTTGGCGCATCGTTTGAAAAAAAAACGGAGTCAGTAAACACTTGCAGTTCAAAAATGTGCCAAATAGGCAAATTTGCGAACAAATACGATAATTGAAAATGCAAACAATCTTCTAAAAGAAGGAGAGCAAGTGTACTCTAGTCCTGAGCACCTTGGTGTCATCATCATCATGTCCAGCCACACAAAAGTCAAGTGACTAATGTTTCACTGCCATATAACCATAAAGGGTAAAAAAAGTATACAAGTGAATTTAGACAAATTATTAGTGACATTTACGAGAGAGTGAGAGGGGGGGTAGAGAGAGAAGGAATACCTTGCTACTATGGGTAAATTTATCAGGATAACTCACAGAAATGAGGAAAACTAAACCTCTCCACAACAACATTATGGCCAAGTTAGTATTCGGGCAAGGACAATATGAAGCTTCAGGATTTCACCGCATCACGTCATGCGTCAAACCAAACTCCTGCAAATCTTAACTCTCTTGGGCTCCTTACTTTAAGAAAAGAAAGTTACGAAGATGATTCCACTATACATCTGCAACAAGATCGCCACTGAGCTCGATTCGCTGCCATATCGCTAAGGGTTTCTAACCATGAACTGTGATGTGCACGAGGACCCCATCCCGGCAGACGAGTGGATCCTATACTACCCAATTTGGATGTAAGTAACTTTAATTGTTTCTGCCATGTCAAAATCTGCCCACCTTGTTTCTTATGCCAATTTGGTGCTGGATGAGAGAACAGAGTTCTACTGGGCAATCGAAATGAGGGCATACGCAAAACGTGACCGAGCCAACGAAGTTGATGGAGCATTATTTGTTTTTCTAAGAACGACCACTTATTTTCAGATCCAAAAATACGTCTACGGATGTCAACGTTAGTTATTTGTTGTTGGTAACCAACATGTGCTATACTTCTCAAACAACGATGATCGAATGCCTGTAAGCGTCTCAGATCATCAACTCTAAGAGGCCAAGTTTTACTAGCGTATAGTAAGACTGCGCGTACAGATGCATTGTAAACAGGACCTTTAAGGCAAAGTGAAATATTGGCGTTTCTCCATAAATGACGAGGGTTCGAGAAAGCTTCTCTAGCTTTCGCGATTCGTATTCTCACCTCGTCGAACATATTTCCTACGTTATTGATAGAGCTCCCAAGATATTTAAACCTGTCGACTATGTCAAGATCCTCATTCTGCAGTCGCAACGTTGGAGTGAATGGTGGGTGATCCTGTAACAGTATCTTACATTTAGAGGATGCGACTCATTCCAATCAAGTGGTACGGTTTCCTCATTCCATATAGTATGAAAAAGTTTGGTCAACGCTCATGAAATTATATCGCCACCATCCTTAAACAATCCCGGAATTAAATCATCGGGGCCTGAGACTTTGCGGCGCTTAAGAGATATGATTGCATCACGTACTTCTAACTCGGATGGTTCTTCGGGACTAACATTCCATACTGTTGATGCAGACATGCTTTCGGGAATCGGAACTGACGTGAGTGGCCAAGAAAATTGATCTCTAAAGTGTTCAGCCCACCTGTCAAGACGACTTATTTTATCGGTTAATAATTCGTTGTTACTATCATTTATAGTTTCGCTAACTTTTAACTTTCTCGGACCTGTTGTGCGGATAAGTTGGAACAAACAGCGACTATTACCTGACGCGAAAGCTACTTCCATTTCTTCAGCCTTTCTGGTCCAAAAGAATTTGTGATCGACTTTTAGACTGCGCTTAAGTTGGCGTCTTATATTGCGACGGGTATTATTATGAGTCGAGCCAGGTGGAATTTAGCGCCTTATTTCGAGTATCTCCATAGATTTTACAGAGAGCCAGTGATTATTTCTACGGGGGCCTGCTATGCCACATACAGTAGTACCTACATTGTGCATAGTGGAACTTATCTTGGACCAAAGTATATTCGGATTTTCGCTATTCAGACCGGTTAGATTAGCCTTAAGAATATTTTCATAGTTTTGTCGGAAGGACGGTTGTTCGAGTTTGCCTACATCAATTTGGGGTTTATTATAAATTATTTTCCCGGAAAATTTTAGTGCACATCTACAACGTATAAGTGCCTGGTCCGAGTCGACATAAGTCTTCCTGGATGCAACCACGCTATCTATAACTAATTGCTACATGATATATTTGAGTCCACCATTGTCCGGGTGCTGCAAGACGCCATGTAGCACAGCGTCTAACATTACGTCTGAAGTTTGTACTACTTAAATATAGTCTATGTTCAGCGCAGCTATCCAAAAGCCGTTCACCATTATCATTGCAAGTCGAGCTTAAAGTGTATCTTCCACCTGAATGAAATTCTGTGTTGCTTAAGCGACCAACTTGAGCATTCATGTCACCCATAACCAGGACTATATCCGAACTTCATGCTTTACTTACTAAGGAGCTTAATTCGGAGTAAAAAGCGTCCTTGCTTTCTTCTGTGCTGCAATCGGTAGGAGCATATGCAGATACAACGAAGAGGCAACGATGATAACGTTTTTTTGCTTTGATTTTAGTAGATGTATTTAAACGTGCCGCACACAATCGACTATTTAAAGGGATCCATTCAATTAAGCAAGCTTCAGCTCGCGCGCTAAGGGTAATACCAACGCCCCATTTACCGGCTTGAGAGAACACTTTGGAGCCAGATTTTCGAAGCCAATAACGCGTAGATAGGGATGGTGCAACTAGTTCTGTAATACACGTAGGATCCTGTATTCTGGTTTCAGATACGCAACATATGTCGATTTATAATTTATCCAACGTTCGAGCAAAAGATTCTTGCTGTCCAAGTTGTTTTGATGTTCGCACATTAAATGCGCCTACGTTAAAACCTAACTTAGGTTAATGTATGATCGTCTACTAGAACCATTTTCGATATTTGGCAACCTGGTATTGGGCTCAGTGTTATGATCTAAACCAACCATATTTATAGTATCTAAAAGAGTGTTATTGTTAGATTGAGAAGAGGAAGGGGAAGGAAAGGAGGCAGAATCGGAGATAGAGTTGCCTGTAGTAGCCTGTTTTCGCTTATCCACCCTGCACGGCTCAGCAGATAAGGCGACCCTTTTTATACTGCGTGACGGCCGATGCAGTATGTAATTATTGTAAGTTGTACTTGTCATGGTTATATGTGGACTGTAAAAGAACACTAGGTCGCCCATTCCTAGTGATGATCTATATTCGGCGTTTTCCTTCTCCTAGATAGTCTGCCAACCAAGGCTGATGAGCACTATCTGCCCAGATGCCAGTGGCCAGAGTTTTCTTCAGCAGCCGAAACTTGCCCTTCACGTCTGGAACGCTTGCTCTCATTCCGTCACTACACATTTAACAAAATGTTACAGTGCAGTTAGACCAAACTCGAGGCTTCACATGAAACGGGATGATGGCTGTCCCTTTATGGCCCAGCAAGGTTCATGCTACCAATCCCTTGGTGTACTAGAGCGAAGATAATGAGAATACAATACAACAGCGTAAAATGTACTGAACTGTGTGGAAATGGCCAGACAACGTGTTGATTGCAACTCAACCCATTCTTGTGTTTTGATAGGATGCCAAAGTTGTCGATAATCAATTTGCGAATAGCTAGCGATGAGCATTTGTTTATATAGCACAACGCTAATAACATTAATGATATATATGTTTTAAACTTGTTGATAAAATTCTTCCTTATGGAGAGGGGCTGTAAAATGCTGTGCCAAATATACACACAAGTTTATTATGACAAACCAATAAATGAATTAATAAAATTGGAACTATATAAACAACAATTATATACCATATAACAAGCATTGATTGCACGAGTGGTGATAATAATTATTAAACTCACGGTTGAGCTTGTAATAAACACCAATTTAATTATATAAACATTTGTCAGCATAAACTACGTGTTGCATAAATTAGCAAAGATTAATTTTCCAGTAGACCGGTTTCTTTATTATTGAGAAATCTTCAAGTACTATTCAGGATGACGCGGCGAACGGACCTCGAACCCGGGTACATTTGCTTCGGAGTTCGGGTCTCCATCCAATGTTCCACCCAGCTGCAATTGAAAGGTGATTCATTTAGCAGTCTGGTACAGCTGCTAGATTCACAGACTCCGAAGCAAACGTGTCCATGTTCGAGCCTTGTCCGTGGCCAAATTCTAAACAATACTTAAAGAATTCTCAATATTGACGAAACCGTTCTACTGGATGAATAGGCGATTGCTACTTTATACAAGAAAATGTACATATAATAGGATTGGTGTTTATATCAAGATCGCAACATGGATTTAATTAATTGTTATCACGATCCACGCAATCAATGTTAACTTAAACATATAAATGTTCAATTCAACATCACGTACACGGATAGCGTGGTGTCTGTTCTATAATGACAGATGGAGAGTGGTTCACAGGAAAAGACTATTCTTCTCCTGTGTATTGTCGTAGACTCAAAAGCATATGGGCTCCGATTTGTGCCCAGTCCACGGAAAATTTCTGGGCAGAAATTGACAACTTCCTAATTAGTACTGAATAAATCTTCTGGGTTAATTACCTGTGCTATCTAATACAATGCTTATTTTATGTTGACATATATATATATATATATATATATATATATATATATATATATATATATATATATATATATATATATATATATATATAGCGTGGCACATTTTTCTTCGGCACTTCGTAGGCACATATTTATATCTCAGTAGATTCACGTAGTCAGATTAATCCTTTGAAATAAGCCATATTCTATTAAAACACAGTATAATTAATTATACAAATGGAAGCGAGATTTTATTAAAGCACAGCACAATTTATTAAGTACATGATTTGGAGCGCTATTTTGTGACGAAACCTGTATGGATTAATGACCCGTCACGCAATTCACTTGATTTAACTTCCGGAGATACGAAGTCCATTGTCAAGAATGGAAATATTTCACAAACAATATTGATTTATGGATAGACTCCATAATTTTTATATTAAAATGCCCCTAACAAAGGCCTACTTAAATTTCTGACTAATTAAATATCTAACATAATGGCTAGCTAAGTAATTGAATGACGAAATAATTAACTATCTATCTAGCTAATTAAATAACTAACGTTCAAATAACCCACGTTAATTTAAAACTGAAAATTGTGCGTGGTTAGCGGCATAGTGAAGCTGTGAACAGAATCACAGACTCCGAAGCAAATGTTCCTCGTTGCGTGTTCCGTCTGTAATAAAATTCTAGACATTAACTTAAAAGGTTCTATTTATTATGAAACAAGTCTGCCTTGTGAATTGCCTTTGCTGCCATATGCAGTGCATAGCATGTACTGAAAAATGTATATAACAACTTAACTGTTGTTCATATCAAAATCGCCAGCTTAATTTAAATAGTTGTTATCATCATTCACGTAATCGGTCCTTGTTTAATAGCAGCAAATTTTAAATTCCAGATGATTACAGTCATATTTGTAATAAAGTTATGTGTTAATATATAAGTAATTTTAAATAACATAAATAATAAAAATTTATTTTACTTTAATCGGACTATTTTATAAGTAATTATATATTAATTTTTATAGAGACAGGTGGTTGTTCAATTGCGTGCATTTCTTTTTCAGGCAAAGCTAATTTTTGGTTTTGAAATTGTTCTTCATGCTACTTATTAATGAAAAGTAGCCATATAGCCGGTTAGTAATTTTACACCAATCTGATACTTACATTTGCTGATAGATTTTGTTTTGTTAAGAATAGCAGCCTAAGTTTACGTTTATTTTTGAGCAAGAAATAGAAGTAGAACAAAATCTATCAACTTTAACCTTATACTATAATTAGTTGGCGTATTTTTCCACGAATTTACTCAAAATCATCGCCCCATTACATTTAAAATTATTCTGATATTCAGATTCAAAGAAGACGTGCATAAACCTCACTTATTGTCAACTCTAAGTGATTCTGTTATTCTTTTATGTACGTGATATATATCTAGATATATTTTAGAATAGTATTATATACACAGCATGATATAAACATAAAGAGGTAAATAAATTTAAAAAGTAATAAGGTTTGTAGTTAAGAATGGAATTTTTTCATTTGTAAATAAATATTGCACTGAAGTAAGACAGGACAGCGCAAGTTGTATGTCACATTTCCTGTCTGTTTAATGTTCATTCAAAATGTTAATTAAAATCGACCACGACGAACTTAATAATTATCTCATTTTTGTCAATCATGACGTTGATTTGATGGCCGTATTCCATTTTGCCATCATTCCCTGAAAATGAATTTGAAAAGTCGAAACACGTCATTACATGTGACTAAAGGTAGTTTGACTATTTTTGCGACTTGTTAAAAAAGGATTTTCTTTTAATTTCGTCTGTAATTCCAATTAAAATAAATAAAGGTTATCACTTCGCGCACAATCAAAGGTTATTTAATTGTACTAATTAATTCATTTAGTGCAAGTTGATAATGTTTATTTTACTTTGGGGTCTGCACAAAATCATACGGATAAGTAGGCTCAGAACGTTAAAATAAAGTATCCATTATCGTTTGCACCCTGTTCACGGCAGCTGTGATATGGTATATTTTTTCGAAGTTGACTTCATTGTTGAAAGTCCGTCATGACATAAAGTTAACCAATAATACATGTAAGACGTCTTCTGTCATTATATTTATATTAGGTGAACAGTGAGACGTATACACCCGGCTCCAAAAAGAGATCATAGAGAAGTGGGCGACGACGCTATATACCGTTTCCAAAATCTAAATATCACGTACTTCGTGGTCTTTTTGTCTATTTTTCTGTTTCGTTTAGTCTAAAAATGTGTTTATCTTTTAGATCAAGTAATTTGAAGTCAATTGCCTAGCATACGAGATAATCCGTCATGGTTGGCAACCTTTAAGAGTGTTACGTTTGCTTTGATTAACCCTAGGAAATAATACTTATACAATGAGACTAAGTGTGATATATCACGCGTGAGAAAGCAATTATACTTAAACTTCAATGGAAGAATGACTTCATAAAAAATGCGTAATAGATTCTACTTTACATTCTATAAATAGAGAGCGTTCAAGTATTGTTGGATTCAGTTTAAGGCTCCCTAAATTGAACGCTACGAATCTGTACATTCATGAATAATAAACCTCTCATTAAATAGAACGGCACAATTTTCGAAAAACTAGCAGATGTAGGCGTTGGCGTAGAGTGAAGCAAATCATTCTTATTAGGGTTGATGATTTCAAAGTCAAACAATATTTAGACCGTTTATATAATTAAACGAACATTGGTTGCGCGGGCGGTGATAAAAATTATAATCAAGGTTGCGGTCTTGATATAATCACCTGGCCCATTAATCAATTGCATATGTCAGTATAAACTAAGAATTGTATAGTATAGAAAAGGCAATTCATCCAGTAGACCGGTTTCGTCCTTATTGGGAACTCATCATGTACTGGCTAGAATTTGCCGCGGACAGGGCTCATTCCTGGGCACGTCTGCAACGGAATCTGGTGCTCTAACCACTGAGTCACCCTGCCGCACACTACACTACACACAATTTTCAGTTATATACTAACTAATGTAACTTGGTTAGTCTATTAGTTAGTATATAAATGAAAATTGTGTGTAGTGTAGCGTGCGGCAAGTTGGCTCAGTAGTTAGAGCACCTGATTCAGAAGCAGACGTGCCCAGTACATGATGAGTTCCCAATAAGGACGAAACCGGTCCACTAGATGAATTGCCTTTTCTACACCATACAATTCTTAGTTTATACTGACATATTTAAATAATTAATGGGTCAGGTGCTTATATCAAGACCGCAACCTTGATTTTAATAATATTTAGACCGTACAAGAAACAGAAATTTAAGTAAACATTGAATGATTGAGCGGGTAGTGGTAACAATTCATTGAATCAAGTTTGCAGGCTTGAAGTAAACAACAATCACAGTGTATTTAACCAGTCGTCGAACAACATAACAAAATTACCGCCAGTCGCACGCACTGACGCGTTTCGACCTTCCATGATCATCATAAAGGTGCGACGGCAAACTGACTTGCACATATATATGGAAAGCACAATTAAACATGCGGCTCTCACTACCAGTAGACATGATACTCTTACGTCTATATATTTGGAGAAAGCTGCAATATGATAATGTTCGTGACTGAATAGAAATTGTGTAACCGAAATTTACAGCCAAGAACAATGTATGAGAGAATATTAGAGGTGAGAGCCGCATATCTAATTTTGCTTTCCATATATATATATATATATATATATATATATATATATATATATATATATATTCGGTTTGATCCTCGCTAGACAGTTTACCGTTTTACTCTGAAGATGATCATGAAAGGTCAAAACGCGTCAGTACGTATGACTGACGGTAGTTCGACAACTGGTTAAATACAATGTGATTGCTGTTTACTTCGACCACGCACTTAACTTAATGAATTGTTACCACCACCCACACAATCAATTATTATTTAATTATATTACCTGCATTAATGTGGCAATAACTGCAAAAATTTAAAGTTCGTGACTGCATATAAATTGTGCAGCTGACCTTTCCAGTCACGTACAATGTATGCTAGACTACTAGAGGTGAGAGCCTTATGTCTAATTTTGTTTTCCAGATATATGCATTGCTTTTGCTCCTCGCTACTCAGTTTTCTGTCATACTCTGATGATGATCATGGAAGGTGGAAACGCGTCAGTACGTGAGCCTGACGGTAGCTTTTATATTTTGTTCGACATCGGGTTAAATTCAATGGGATTGGTATTTACTTCAAGCTAACAAGCTTTATTTAAACAAATTTAATTCGTTTTCACCTTGGCTGGAATCAGTCGCAATTATGTCATCTGGTTGTTTAGAAATAAACTTTCAGCAAAAAAATCGCTATCTTCTCACACGTCGAGTATCAGTGGATCAAGTAGATAGGACAGTTTTCAACCATTTGATCCATGTCGGAAATAAGAATTCAATCGAGTGAACTTTTTTCCTTCAATAGAACACAATGCGTACCTTCGCAGATTAGCAGGTTTAATAAAGAAATGCAAATAATTTGTCCATAAGACACCAACTGAACTTCTGAACTTTATGAACAACTGTATAATCAAAATTAAAACAACATCTTCATGAAGCTTCAGAGAAAACTTCGGATCTTCCTGGCTTCCTATTATATTTGATGCCATGACAAACCGCGTCAAGGACGTATTGAAAATGATTCGGCCTTACACCGAAAAAGCATACGATTAAACAATCATTGGTTGTTCGGGTATTGATGAATGTTCTTCTAACCAAGTTTGCAATCTTCGAATAAATACCGATCACATTGTATCTAACCAGTCGCACAATATTGCAAAATAATCGTCAGCCACATGCGCTGACGAGTTTAGAAATTTTGTGGTCATCATCAGAGCACAAATGCAATCCAAAAAACAGAGAACCAACTAGCAATTCATAAATAAATAAAACAAAATGACATAGGCAGGTGTAAACGCCACAGCTTCAAGTAAATTCCGTACGACGTTACAAAGTCAGTTAGGAGCCAAGGATGGCTGAGTTAGTACTGTTAGGGGGCCCTTATTAGAGCCGGTATTATGTTCTCCGGCAAATGCCGAGAAAGTCAGTTAGTGTAGCAGTGTCTAGAAATACTCCCGGACACTTAAGACCAGCTCTGGTTGACTTGGGTTGTTGTTCCTTCTGTTATGGCGTTGACATCCGTGGCGAGTGAGTAGCTGAATAATCTCGTTGAAGATTTGCAGTAACTGGCACACTGAAGGGATCAAATGTAGATGTTGCTCCGTCTCACTAGTTGTACAGCAACAAGATTGGCATGACTGAAATTGACAATGTGTGTGAAGCAAGTCCAAAATCAGCGTAGGTGACGGTAGCAGACAGCACGCACACGTAACGCACAGCAGAAGGCAAACGCGACAACTGACTAGCATGGTAAATTTACCGTGCTTAAATAGCCTTAGATCGGCAGCTCGCACGCCATTGATTAACGGCAAATTTCGCTTTTTTCTCATTTGTGCAGCATAAATTGAATTTCATTTCATTTAAGCAATATGTCGGCGAATATTTGTTGAGTCGTTACACAGGAATCACGTCTAATAGTCTCGTATGCATTGTACTTGACTGTAAATATCGGCTGCACAAATTCTATGTCTTCACGACATTAACCTTTTTCAGTTTTCGCCTTACATACAAGGTACACAACTAAGCAATCATTGATTTCGTGGGTGGTGACAACAATTCCTTAAATAAAGTTTACGAGTTTGAGTTAAACACGAACTCCATTGTATTTGAATAGTCGCTCAACATCGTGAAACAATTTCCAGCCACACGTACTGACGCATTTCTAACTTCCTCGGTCATCATCAGAGCACGACGGAAATCTGCCTAACAATGATCAAACAGTAACGCATATACAAATAAAGCAAAATTATACAAACAGCTCTCCTCTCTAGTGGTGTTGCATGCATTGTACTGACCTGAAAATGTGTAAAACCATTTATAAAGGGTGGTAGCAATGCAGGTCTTACCAATAACGGATTTATATGTATTTCTGTGTTGAATCCAATGTTGGCATTCATTAGGGGTAGAAATGAACCAGGCGAACTGAAGCAGTAAATCAATATAAAAAGAAATACGCATGTCATAAATCGAACTCCCGAGTAATTTCACCGGTATCATTGGTACACCGTCCTTGTTAATCTTACCTCATGGTCACTTCAAACTCGTTGATGTGCAAAGTACTAGCATGAGCTATGATTAAACATTTTGCATTCACCAACATGTTTAGCCTATTAAATCTCTTTGCGCCAACTCGTTCTCCTTTGATTGCAATCTTAAAATCTTGCACTATTCTCGGGAATCTGTTAATGAACTGTTGTTATCCAAACGTTTTCAGCCATATCGTCGATGCATCCCTCATTGATGACTCAGCAACGCAGTCTGTGGATCAGGTCAAAGGCGGTGGCTTGTGAGTTGATTTTGAAAAGATTTACGAGGCTGTGAATTTAGTGCCATGGAAAGATTAACGGATGGTGCGCTCTCAAGTACAATGCCTCAAAAATATTCACCATTGCAAATATTCAACAAAGGCTGCTCATGAACTTTGTCGCGAGTTTCTTAATCTGGTATCATCGGGAGCACTGACAGTCCGTTATCTGTGGAGATTTTTAGACAAATGCTTTGATTTTTCCGCGTTTTTCAAGTTTTACAAGCCAAGCGATACAAAAAGAGAGATTTACGAATTCTGTCGCACCTATGGCTTGTACGTTTACTTTATCACATTTCAAAACAAGTTTTGCAGGATAATTATTTCTTAAATAAGTGAAATATTTATTTCCACATATTAATTTCTAAAAACCCTTATAGATGTTAAATTAGCGCTTTAGCTTCATCTTTTCAACCGCAATATTGGAGTGAAAAACAATAATTAATTTTGTTCAAACATAATAACGGACTACATGGAGAGTACACATAAAATATATATCAATACATTATTCCAGAATATTCAATAGTTGGGATATTTAAACAGTTTTGCAGCGGGCTTGTAGAGCCCATACGTGGAAATGAATGTCTCACTTATATTAGACATATTTTTATGTCTGTATCCTCGCTGAATTCGGCTCAGATCACCTTCAACTAAGCACCAAGAGTAATTTTTATAAATTAAAATCTACTTTAAATTCTTATGTATCCGAAATCTCGTTTATGTGGCATCGCCGATTCATTTGGTTAAGAATTGCTTAGTGCGATTTCTGGAACACTGTCTCGTGATTACTGTAAAAATTACGGTACTTATTGAAATCCCCCTAAATGTTTAGAAATAGCATTCGTGGTCAACCAAAACAATCCGTATTTACGGGCCTTAATCATGCTATGCAGTACACTCTGTCTTCCGCAGTTATATTTAGATTAGTAAAAATCTGCAAGAAGCTAACAAAAAATAGTCTAGTAGACCTCCCGGGTAGTTTATTTTACAATACTTAAGTTCTATTAGGAAGCAAATTACGGAAAGCAAAACTATCATTCATGATTCCCTGTTTATTACAGCTGAGCACTATGCCTGGAGCCAAATAAAGCGGACTTAGTCCAATCAAATGACAAACGGCATGCATTCTAAAAGTAAATCATTTAACCAGTAACACATCAGCAAAGCTACTGTCAGTCACACGTACTAACGTGCTTCAAATTGCCGCCGCAAATTCTGGCTAGTACGTGATGAGTTCCCAATATGGACGAAACCGGTGCATTGGATGAATTATCTTTTCTGCACTATAAAATTTTTAGTTTATTCCGACAACTATATGTACATAATAAGTCAGGTGTTTACATCAATATCGCAACTTTGATTATAGTAATTCCGCAATTGTTATCAGTGGATGACAAATTCTGGATAGTATGTGATAAGTTCCCAAAATGGACGAAATCAGTATAATGGAAGAATTGGCTTTTCTACATTATGCAATGCTTATTTTTTACTGACAATTGTATGTATATAGTGTTTACTGATTTTTATATGAAGGTGGCAACCTTGATTTAACTAAATGTTATCACCGCAAACGTACCAAATTTTCGTTTATAAAATCACTTTGTTGATGGAATTTTCTGTTTGCATTTGCGTATAAAACTAAAATTTAATTTAGTAAAAACGTACGCGAAAAATATTTAAATTATACTTTGTCAATATTAAATTATTGTGCATATTTTAATCAAGTTTTCAAACTACTGATAATCACCAATCCCATTTTATCTAACCAGAATCACACCAATGCTCAACTTCTGGCAATGTGCATGCAGCAAAATAGTGTTAGCATAGCCATAAAATGTGTCTTTCAATAAAGTATGTGATTATGGTTGATTTTATTTTTTCTATTCCATCTCATTTTGTTTTATTTCATCATAAACGCCAAAATGTTTTCTCTGATATGCTATTTATTTCATTCTCCATTTTTCTGATCAGGTGGACGAATATAGATAATAAATACTTCATTAACATTATACACTCAATTCTATCGTTTTTAGTTATTAGTATATGATTTTTTGCAGAAATGCAATAAACAAAACTATATTCTATTTCAACAGTGGTTCAGAATAATAAAAATTCCACTGTCAGTTTGCATAAACTGATGGCGCAAATCCCACCGACATTCAGATAGCCGCAAAGATTATATAAAAAGTACACGAAAATTAGCTTTGGTTCTTAAAACAAAATCGCACAAAATCAGTTCCCAACTGGACTGCTAGTTGTAAAATATCTTTGCACCCAAGAGTAGTATTTTGATATACATTTAAACAGTTAGTGAATGTGTTGGTATTGGTAACATATTTTAATTCAACTTTTCGAGCTTGATATAAACATCAATCCCGTTATATTTAAACAGTCGCACAACATAGAGAAACAACCATCAATCACACGTACTGACGCGTTTCCACATTCCATGGGTGACATCATGGCACGACGGCAAACGCAATAGCAAGGATGAAACACCCAAGCACATATAGTTGATCTTCGTGATTACATAAAAACTGTGCAGCCGATTTTTCCAGTCAAGTAAAATTTGCTTGATAATATTAAAAGTGATTGCCGCATATTTAAATTTGCTTTCAGTGTATATGCATTGGCGTTTGATCAACGCTATTTATATTGCCATAATACTATGATGATTACAATAGAAGGTCGGAATGCGTTAGGATATTGAGTTGACGGTAGTTATCGTATTCTGTGTAACTAAGTATATAAAATGAAATTGACTTTTTTCATCAAGCTCGCCAACTTAATTTAAAGATATAATACAAATACCCGAGCATTCAATAATTGTTTATTTGTGTAAATAAAATACTTGTGACAAAAGCTGCAGAAATTTACTGTTCGAGCCTGCATAGAAATTTGGCACGCGATTATTCCATTCAAATATAACATATGGGAGATTACATGAGATGATTGCCAAATTATTTAATTGCGCTTTCCACATATTGGCATTGCTGTTTGGTCTTCGCTAGTCAGTTTGCCGTCGCACTCTGATGACAATTACGAAAGGTCGAAACGCGTCAGTACATGTAACTGAAGGAAGATTTGCTATGCTGTGCGAACTATTAGACACAAAGAGTAAAAATTAGATATAGTTTCTTGCGGAGAACTAATATATATGCAATTGTTTATTATGTTTTACGCACCTAGTAACAAATTAGTTCAAATATGACCAGAAGGATAAAACAAAGATAGCATGAACGGAAAGTTTAATCTTGTACACATTGGTTTCATGACTACTGGTTACTGAACGGTAAGAGCAGGCATTATGCCGTGATGAGTTCCCAATAAGGACAAAACCGGTCTGTTGGATGAATTGCCTTTTCTGCATTATACAATCCTTAGTTTATACTGACATATGAAACTAGTTAATGTGTCCGGTGCTTATATCAAGATCGCAAACTTGATTATATAAAAATTAACGGTAATTGAACTTTCGCCACGAGTATAAAATTCATATAATCAAACTAATAATTTGTGTTTGGTAGGTGTTATCAATTATATAAATCAAGTTGGCAAATATGAGATAAACATCAATATTAGTTTGCTTAAATAGCGGCAAAACATTGCAAAAGTAACGCGTTTGTTTAAGTTAGCTGACAAATACTAATAAACTAATTAAATAAATTTATTCCTCTATTTTACAATTTTATATAAACACTTTTGGTTTCGATAATTTTACTTATTTTAGGCGTTTATATGCTTATTTATATCACTCTATAATTCTATTTGGCAGTCCGTCAAACTCACCTGGTCCATGCTCTGTCTTCGGGAATAGTAGAATTTAGTGTACATGTACCTCTGCAAAATACGCATACTCGATTTGGAATTATCAAGTCCAGTAAATTTTAGTGTCAGAAGTATATACCAAAGTTAGAATGAGAGAAATTTAAAGTAATCTAGGTTATAGTGTGCAATTGATAAAGTTTAATGGATTTGGTGACTTTTATCAATTTCGCATATTGATTTTAAGTCTTATTACCAATACCCGCGCAGTCAGTGATTGTTTATTTGTATAATTGTATACTTAACACACTTGACAAAAATCCGGTGGAATATGAGCAATATATTATTATATTACCGAAATATTTTTTGTATCTATTGAAATGAACGCATTAATTTTTCAACAGTTTCCATTTTTATTCTCGAGAAAACATAGGAAATTATCCCTATATGCTTACTTCAATCGGCTTTGCTTCTATAAGTCTATAAGAAGTTAACTAGACGTACGCCAAACATGCAAGCATTTATGATAACTTGTAAATGCTTACACTACGGTCTGACGTCAATTCAAGTTATGTAGATTAGTCTAATTAAACATAATTAATGTAAGACGAAATAATAGCCGTTTGTATCTGAAATTATTTTCAAATAAAATTTCTGTAAATTCGTTAAAACACGACATATTTTGAACTAAAACGTGGGCTAGGTTGGAAATTATCGCGATATTTTCAAATTCTCAAATGCGTTTCTTTTGACAGTTCTACGCAATACAGTTATTTAAAATTTATTTGATGAGTAATCGATAATCACGGAATGAATATACCTAGATAACTTTAAATTTCTCTCATTCTAACTTTGGTATATACTTCTGACACTAAAATTTACTGGACTAGATAATACCAAATCAAGTATGCGTATTTTGCAGAGGTACATGTAAACTAAATTCTACGATTCCCGAAGACAGAGCATGGACCAGTTGAGTTTGACAGACTGCCAAAGAGAATTATAAAGTGATATAAATAAGCATAGAAACGTCTAAAATAAATAAAATGATCGGAAGCCAAAAGTGTTTATATAAAATTGTAAAATAGAGGAATAAATTTATTTAATTAGTTTATTAGTATTTGTCAGCTAACTTGAACAACCATGCTGTTTTACAATGTTTTAAAGTACAAGAACTAATATTGACGTTTGGTCCATATTGCCATCTTTATTTATATAGACTGATAATACCTATCAAACACGGAAATTGTTAGTTTGATTGTAAGAATTATACCGTATGAAAGTTTGGATTATGTTATCTTTCTATAATCGTTTACAGGATCTTGACAGCAAACCACCGGACACATTGGGTCATGTCAAGATAAATCCAGATTAGATATAGAGGTGTATCGATTCAGTAGACTGTTTGTTTCGCCAAGTCCCAACATACGCACCAGCCAGGAATTTACCGCGGACAGTACCTGATGAGTTCCCAATAAGGACGAAACCGGTCTACTGGATGAATTGCCTTTTCTACACTACACAATCCCTAGTTTATACTGACATCTGTAAGTAATTAATGGGTCAGGTGCTTATATCAAGTTCGAAGACTTGATTATAGCAATTGTTACCACCACCCGCGCAACCAATGTTCGTTTAATTATTTAATTATTTGTAACTGAATAGAAATTATTCAGCCCAAATTTCTTGCCAGGTAAAATGAATGCTGTAATGCTAATGAGGAGAGTTGTGCATCTGAGTTTCCACAAAAATTCAAGTCATTTCGGTTTGTTTCTCATTGATTAGTTTGCCGTCCTTCTCTGAGACGTATCATGGACATAATTAATGCGCCGGTACGTGGGACTGGCAATAGTTTTCCAACGGAGTATGACTGACTATAAACATTTAGATTTGTGTTTATCTGAAACGCGCAAACTTGATTTACAGAAAACAAAAATGGTTAAGGATTAAATGGTTATATAAGCTTGTCAAATAATGAATCTGAAGGCTGTATTGAGTAAAGTTAATAAAGACAAGCATTCTAAATTACGACTTAACAATAATATAGTCGTAAATATTCTGATTTATTGTTTTTTCATTGACTAAAAATTACATGAATATAAATTCGCATTTAGATTTATTACTGTCACAATTTTTGCTTTTAATAAGATCATTTATAATATTATCCAAAAGTTAGGTACAAGAAAAGAAATTTAGCTGACAAAATCAACTGACTGATTCTAGCTGAAGACAGCCAAATTCCATACCTCGATGCTATGTATCTAAATATGGTTTCTTAGTGTTTGCATCACATGTGTTTACGCAGGACATTGTTCTTCAACGAAGTCAGTAATCGGTTTATTGAAATAATAATAAGCTGTAACTTTAGGTCTAAGGATATGCCACATAAGCTCCACTGAAATGAAGGTTAAACCACATTAAAACTTTATAATATAAATGAAAATTGTGTGTATTGTGCTTCAGAATGGCGCAGTGGATAAAGTCACAGAATAAAAATTAAATGTTCCCCAGTTCGAGACCCGTTCTCGGCAGAAATCTGAAAAGTACGTAACGAATTCGCAATAAGCACGAAATTGGCATAGCGATTGAATTAGCTACTCTTTAAATCATGTTTGCGAGCTTGAAGTAAACACCAATCCTATTGTATTTAACCAGTCGTCGAACAATATAACAAAACTACCGCCAGTCACAACGCACTGACGCGTTTCGACCTTCTTGATCATCATCAGAATACGACGGCAAACTGGCTAGCGAGGATCAAACCGCATTGCATATATATGGAAAGCAAAATTAGATATGCGGCTCCCACCTCTAGTAGTCTCGATTGGAAATGTCGGCTGCACAATTTCTATGCAGTCACGAACATTAACTAAATTCTGTTTGTTGCGAAGAACTAATATATATGCAAGTATGTATTAGGTGTTGCGAACCTAGTAACAAATTATTAGTTCAGTTGTGACCAGAAGGATAAACCAAAGACAGCATGAACGGAAAGTATATTCTCATGCACACTCGTTTCGTGCTTACTGGCGACTCATCAGTAGGAGCCGGTATTACGCCCTTTAACCACTATATATTTGGGTGAGGAATGTGGGATAATAGGACGGTACAATCTCCTATGTGGAATAATAGGACGGTACAATCTCCCACATTCCTCACCAAAAAAAATATAGTGGTTAAAGGGCGTAATACCGGTTCCTACTGATGAGTCGCCAATAAGCACGAAACGAATGTGCATGAGATTATACTTTCCGTTCATGCTGACTTTGGTTTATCCTTCTGGTCACAACTGAATTAATTTTTTACTAGTTTCGCAACACCTAATGCATACTTACGAACATTAGCTGTTTGTAACTTTTGCCACACACATATATAGACAATACAATTGAACAATAATTGATTGCGCGTGTTGTGGTAACAATTCTTTTAGTCAAGTTTGCTAACTTGAAGTAAACCCCAATCCCATTGTACTTAACCAGTCGTCGAACAACATAACAAATCTACCGCCAGTCGCAGCACACTGACGCGTTTTGGCCTTCCATGATCATCATCATAGTACGACGGCAAACTGGCTAGCAAGGCTTAAATCGCGTTGCATATATATGGAAATCAAAATTAGATATGCGGCTCTTGACTCTAGTAGTCTTGTTTTTTCATTGATTTAAAATTATTTGAATTGAAATGCACATTTAATTTTTTTACTGTCACAATTTTAGCTTTTAATAAGATCATTTATAATATTATTCAAACAATAGGTACGAGAAAAGTATTTTAGCTGACAAAATCAACTTACTGATTCCAGCTGATGACAGCCAAATTCCGTAACTCGATGTTATGTATCTAAAGATAGTTTCTTAGTGTTTACATAACACTTTTGTACGTAGCACATTGTTCTTCAACGAAGTCAGCAATCGGTTAATTAAAATAATAATAAGTTGTAACTTTAGGTCTAAGGATATGCCACTTAAGCTCCACTGAAGGGAAGGTTAAACAACAAACAAAATTTAGAATATAAATTAAAATTGTGTGTATTGTGCCGCAGAGGGGCGCAGTGGATAAAGTCCCAGACTAAAAATTAAATATTCCCCAGTATGAGCCCCGTCCTTGGCAAAATTCTGGAAAGTACGTGACGAATTCTCAATAAGCACAAAACTGGTCTAGCGATTGAATGAGCTACTGTTTGTTGCGGAGACCTAATATATATGCAATTGTATATCTTGTGTTGCGTACCTAGTTAATATATTTTCTTTAATAAATTTCACCATGACTATTTTATTCTGTCAAATATATAAATAATTTTGCTTTTGTTTATATTAATTAAGCATACGTTATATAAATAAATTTTATCACTTCCTGCGCAATTAATAATTGTTTAATGAATATTACCTGCTCGTAAAATGAAGTTGACTTGCTTGGCATAAACACAAATCCCATTGTATTTAACCATTCGCGAAACAGATCAAAACTACCGTCAATCACATCTACTGAATCGTTTCGACCTTCCTTGTTCACCATCGGAACACTTATATAATTAAACAATCATTGAACGCGCGGGCGCTGATAACAATCATTTAAATCTGTGTTGCGAGCTTAATATAAACACCAATCACATAAAGTACAAATTTGCTTATATAAACTAAGCATCGCATGGTGTAGAAAAGGAAATTCATCCAGTAGACCGGTTTCGTCTTTATTGGGAATTCTTCAAGTACTGTCCAGAGTTTGGCCGCAGACGAGGCTCAAACAGGAGTCTGTGACTTTATTTACTGCGCCCCTCTGCAGCACAATACACAATTTTCATGAAGATACTCATTTTTGTTTTTTGGGTTAACCGTCCTCCTCAGTGGAGCCTACGTGTCATCTATTTAGACCTAAAGTTACAACTTGTTATAATTTTACGGAACCGTTTACTGAATACTTTGATGAACATTATGCCACGTACACAGATGTGGTGTGAATAGTAAGAAAAAACTTTCGAGAAATATCGTCAAATTACGGATTTTCGTTACCTTCAGCTAGAATCATTCAGTTGATTTTGTCAGCTAAATTACTTGCCTCGTACATAACTTGTGAATATTTTTATAAATGATCTTAGTAGAAGATAAAATTGTAATAGTAATAAATTTCAATCCGCATGTAAAATCATGTAATTTTAAAACAATGAAAAAACAATAAATCAGAATATTTACGACCATATTTTTGGTCCAATGTCGCGTTTTGCGTACGCGGTTTCTAGCTTTGCACAAACTGTTTCACAAAGATCCGATTGATCACAATTTCCATTTCCTTTTTTTCTTCAATCGGGCTGGCCTGTAATTATCCCAATGGAAATGCTGTTCTATCACATAATTTGTTTACGGGCGACGTTGCAATGCCAATTTTCCAGCACCATCCTCAGGCAACTTTACACAGCACAATACTCACAATAGCATATTTAAGCTTAAATCTGCGGCATTGGAAAATATGAAGCTGGCACTCCGCAATAAAATTTCAAAAAATATTTTTTTGGTCGTTTTTTAGCGAACTTGGCGTGTTTAACATTACTCAATTCAACTTACATAATCAATATATGAGAAGCTTATAAAGCCATTTATTTGTTAAGCATTTTTATATTCTGAAAATCAAGTTTGCGAGCTTCAGATAAACAACAATCCCATTATATATATATATATATATATATATATATATATATATATATATATATATATATATATATATATATAATCAGTCATACTGTCTTCGGCTGTTGCAGAATTGCGTGTACTTGTACCTCTTCTAAACACGCATAATTGATTTAGACGTCTCAACCTCAGTAACACTTTATTTTCAAAATTTTATACCAACGTCAAAAGGAAAATAATATAAAGTACCAAATGTACATTAATTTCGTGCTTACCGATTAGTCATAAAATATATTTAAATAACATTTTGTAGAACTGTCAAAAGGAAGGCTTTTGAGAATTTGAATATATCATAAAACTTTCCGTTCTGACACACGCATTAGTTCAAAATACATATTTGCAAATAATTTCAGAAGCAAACGGCTATTATTGCGTATGACAGATTAAATATGTTTAATTAGGCTAAGCAATATAAATTGAATTGAGTTCATACCGTGTTGTAATCAGTTACAAGTTATTATGAAAACTTGCCTGTTTGGCGTACTTTGAGCTGATGATTTATAAACTTATATAAGCGAAGGTGATTGAAGTGAGCATATAAGGGTAATTTTTCATGTTTTTCCGAGAATTCATTTTGAAACTGTTGAAATATTAAAGTGACAAATCTAATAGATAGAAAATATATTGTCGGTAAAATAAAACCTAAAAGAAGGGCTAACAAAGAAAAATTAGTATGTAACTGAAAATTAGAAGTAGAGTGTGGCAGGGTTGCTCGGCAGTTAGAGCACCAGATTCCGAAGCATATGTAACCAGGTTCGAGCCCTGTCCGCGGAAAATTCTGGGCAGTACATGATGAGCTCACAATAAGGACGAAATCGGTTTACTCGATGAATTGCCTTTTCCACACTATACAAAAATCAGTTTATACTGACAAATGTATGGACATAATAGGTCAGGTGTTTATATAAAGATCGCAACCTTGATTAAAAGTAATTTTTATCATCGCCCGCGCAACCAATTTTCGTTTAATTATATAAATGCTTATTGCAATACCACTTCTCTATATAACATGGTATCTGTTCTATAATGACAGATTGGGGAAGATTAGTTGGAGCTCTAGGGCGAAAGGGATGCTATATAGGCTATACCTAAATAAAGGCTAACCAAGAAGCATTAGATAGTATATAACTGAAAATTGTATGTAATGTGCGGCAAGGTGGCTCAGTGGTTAGAGCACCAGATTCTGAAGCAGACGTGCCCAGGTTCGAGCCCTGTCCGCAGCAAATTCTGGACAGTACGTGATGAGTTCCCAATAAGGACTAAACTGGTCTACTGGATGAATTACCTTTTCCACACTATTAAATACTTAGTTTATATTGACAAATATATGTACATAATGGGTCAGTTGTTTATATCAAAATCGCAACCTTGATTAAAAGTAATTGTTATCATCGCCCACGCAACCAATGTTCGTTTAATTATATAATAATATGTTGCTTATATTCAAACCAGTTTCCCGTTAAGTTCGTTAATTATTCAATTATACAAATAATTAATTATTGACTGCGCGGGTGTTGGTAAAAAATCTTTAAATCAAGTATGCCAACTTGATACAAATACAAATTCCATTTCTATAACGAATGTTGCGATCTTGATATAAACACCTGACCCATTAATTACATACATTTGTTAGTATAAACTAAGAATTGTATATTTTATTTTGTACAAGATCGCAACCTTTGTTATAGTTATTGTTATTTATTGTTAGTTAAATAAGTGGCAATCACCCCTTGAGATTTTGAGCAAATTTGCGTTAACTGGAAATATCGGCTGCACAATTTTTATGCAATCACGAAGATCAACTATATATGTGTAATGGTTTCATCTACGCTTGTCCGTTTTCTGTTGTGGCGAAACAGGTCAGTACGTGTGACTTACGGTGGTTTCTCTATATTTAACTATTGAGTAAATACAATAGGATTGGTGTTTATATCAAGCTTGCAACCTTGATTTAATTATTTATTTTCATCACCTTCGAAACCAATGGCATTTAATATATATATATATATATATATATATATATTATATATATGCTCATAATAAAATGGTCAAATAGTAATGACACTAGATATTTGCGCATGGTGATGATGGTTATTTTTTCAAAAATACATTTCTTTTGCTTCAAAATTGTTTTCCAGCTCAAATTCATCAACTTATTTTTTTATATTCCTTGATGATATTTAAATCACTCTTCCAGTTTTCCTCGCCACAAATAAATTTCATCACTATAAAATTCCACTGTGTCACAACCGAAACATCGTTAACAATTACTGCGGTAAAATGACATTAATAGGATTACGGCAGCCCTTGTACACAGCAAAAATCAGGTAAATATAAAAGGATGCATATATAAACATAAAGCTAAACCAGCAGATACATGGAAAGATGGATTATAAATACGTATTTTTATAATTATAATTATAAATACATAAACATATAGATAGATAGGCCTCTTGAATAAAATGTTGGGCATATAAGCAAAGAGAAAAGAGAAAGAAAATCGTTTGGCAAATAAATGGGGAGTTTGGAAGATGGATAGACAACGGACACATAAATAAGGAAATTAATAGAAAGATATATATTATTATATAGGAAGAGGTTAATGAGTGAATGGATGAACGAAATTATACATATACATGGACGAATGGGTTTATAGATAAATGGATGAATAGATGGATGATTCGGTAAAAGAATGAATAAATGGATTATCGAATGACTAGATAAACAATAGATAAATAGATGGATGATTGAATAAATGCGTGATTGTTGAATAGACATATAATAGCATGAATGATTGGCAGATAGATAACTATAGAAAAAAAATATGTAGGTAGTTATAAAGACAGGAAGGTGGACAGATAAATTGAAACATAGGTGAAAAATTCGCCGAATATATAGATAGATAGGAAGAAATAGAGATGAAATAAAAGCTGATAGATGGAAAGATAGAAGGAAAGATGTATAATTATGTAAGTAGAAATGTAAGCAGGTATATATATATATATATATATATATATATATATATATATATATATATATATAAGTAGGTAGATAATTATATAGATATATATAATATAGATAGCTAGTTAGTTATTTAGATAGATAGGTAGATAGAAATAAAGACAGACATGTATGTAATTAAACGAGCACTGGTTGCGATCTTGATATAAATATCTAACCCACTAAGTACAGTATAAACTAAGAATTGTGTAGTGTAGAAAAAGGCAATTCATCCAGTAGACAGGTTTCATCCTTATTGGGAACTCATCACGTACTGGCCAGAACTTGCCGCGGACAGGGCTCGAATCTAGTGATCTAACCACTGAGCCACCCTGCCACACACTACGCTCAGTTTTCAGTTATGTAGCAACTAATGTAACTCGGTTAGTCTTTTTTCTTTTAGGGTAGTAATGAAATGAACCTTTATATATTTAAACGAGCATTGGTTGCGCGGGCATTGGTATCAAATACTACAATCAAAATTGCGACCTTGATATAAACACATTACTCATTAATTACCTACATTTATCAGTATAAACTAAGAATTGTATAGTGTAGAAAAGGAAATTCATACAGTAGAACGGTTTCTTTCTTATTTGAAACTCCTCACAGACATATATGTAGCTGGGTTTGTAGACAGTTAAGTTGATAGCTGGGTATAGACATAGATCGATTGTTTTAGAAGTGTGTAGGCAGATCTGAATACATGTAATTTACCAACCACTGACTGCGCAAGCGGTGATAACAATATCTCATATAAATTATTTAAATGAAGGATACGCGATTAATATAAACACAAACCCACTTATAAATGTATATGCCAGTATGAAATAAGCATTGTAAAAGGTAGCAAACGTTATTCATCCAATAGACTGGTTTCGCCCATATAAAGAACTCATCAAGTACTGCTCAGAATTTTGCTGCGGACGGGATTCGAACCAGGTCAAATTTGCTTCGGTGACTCTGCCTCTATTCACAGCACAATCATTCCGCAAACTGAATACAAATTTAATTTAAATACCAAATTTTTGCTTTTCATTAGCTATTCATTCAAGAGGAACACGTGTGGCATTTCTTTCTAACTAAAGTCCCAACCAGCCACCTATAACCTGTCATTAAATAATGGATATAAAGCCACCCGAGGAACGGGTATTGAATTGAAGATTTATTGAATTAAACAATGCAATATTGCATCCCCAGGTGATGTAATATCTCTTCTAAAATAAGTTATTTGAATTTGCTAGTTGGAACATCAGATCGGAAATGATGAATTATAGTCTCCACCTGACGGAAACGCTAACCAAAATCATATAGATAACAAATAATTGAGAAATATGTGAATTGTGCGGTAGGTTCACGCAGTGGATTGAGCCACAAACTCCGAAACAATCGTGTGGTGATTCGGGCCTAGATCGCATAAAAAATCTGGACAGTACTCGAAGAGTTGCCAATACGAACAAAACCAGTCTAGTGGATGAAAATATAATGTTATCGGTGTTTAAACCACGCTTGAATCTATGTAAATAATACTTTAAATC